>BRDA01014743.1:0-52795 GCA_036984385.1 Crenuchus spilurus | reverse complement strand
CTGCAAGAAGAATGGCTTAAAATCCCTCTGACCACTGTGCAGGACTTGTATATGTCATTCCCAAGATGAATTGATGCTGTATTGGCCACAAAAGTAGGCCCTACACCATACCAGGTGTTTCAGTTTTATTGTCTAACCCACATATATATCATGACTATTCAATGTTTTATATACACATTCAGCCATGGCTATAATAAGTTAGTACATGAAAAAGCCTAATTTAAATATTGTTGTATTTATTGTTGTAAATATTTAATGTAGCACTTGTTATTTTGAATCCCAGTTAATCAGGGTCTCAGTGTGCCCTTAACATGAGTCTAGCTAATGGGCAAGATAGTCATATGTACAAATTAAATACAAACTATAATATCTTGGCACATTAAAACATCTTAGGCAATACTGGTCAGTTTCTTTTTGAATATACTTTAATACCAATTATATTTTCACCATTACATCTCACATTTAGCCAAGGCCAGTCAAAATATTATATTGTAGGATATTTATTGTTAATAATTGTTTATAATTATGCTTTAGTGCAGTGTTTCCCAACTCCAGCTTCAGAACCAAAATGCTTGAAATGCTCAGCAGTTACAGGTAATGAAATAATGTCTTTAATAATCATAGTTGTGTAATGTAATGCAATACGTTAAGCAATTATAAAATGACCTATTAAATTAAAGATTAAATGTACTGGATCATAATTATCACTATATTTAACTGATGTGCATTAGCAGGGGGTAAGTGAAGTGTTAATCATGCTGCTCCCTAACATTTCAGTTGCAGGCTGTGAAAGATTTTATTGCACTGCATATACTAGATTTTGACTTCTAACTTCTGATTGGTTTTTGTCTCTGCCTTATTTGCTGTGGTTCAGTGAAAAGCATTGCAGAATTACTATCTCTTCACTGCATCAAGTTGTGATTGTTGGTGTTGGACTTGCGATTGCATGTCTCTTCTACAGTGTGCACCTCACCAGCAAATTTTTGGTGTTAGGATTTGCACTTCAGACTCTTCTACAGTGTGATTAGTGCAGCTGTTTAAATGTATGAAAGTGCCATCTGACACTAATTAATTACCACACCCTCCTCCCTATATTCCACTTCACCCAAGTCTCTCACACACAACACACATTGATGCCTTTGCATGAAATTACATGAGAAGCTGAATCCACCCTTTTGTGCTTGTGAAATGTAGCAATGTTTGGTGTAAGAGAGTGCAACGTTTCAGGAAATAAGATCCCAAAGGGAGGAAAGGGAAAGGTTAAATATCACTACTACTACAGCTGATGGACCAGTAAAACAAAGAGTATCATTTAAGACAATAGCTTGTAGGAAGTGTGCAGGTCTAACAATGGAGTTTCTTCAACTCTCCAATTTATAGAGAGAAGAGCATATTTTGCAAGATCAGAGAAAAGCCCATGTGCTTATGTAAATATGCTTACTGTGATAAGCTTAAATGCATTAAAAATAATCATATTATGGTGCTTGCATGCATACAATCAGAGTAAAGTTTCAATTAAATGCAGAGTATTAAAGGGCCCTTACGATAAAAAAATAAAATAAGTTCAAGTTTTAAAGGATTTTTAAACACCACACTTCATACAGTCCATGTACACATATAGGTAACACATTTAAATCAGCCATAGCATTAAAACCATGTAACTACACCTATATGGACAAAAGTATTGATACACATGCTCATTCATTGTGCCTTCTGAAATCAAGTGTATTAAAAAAAGTTTATCCTACTTTTGTTGGAGTAACTGCATCTACTGTCCAGGGATGGCATTCTATTAGATTTTGGAGCACTGCTGTGAGGAATTGATTGCATTAAGTGACAAGAAGCTTAGTGAAGTCAGGATACTGGATGATCACCACCACCACCTCACCTCCAATGAATCCCAGATGTTTGAATGGAGCACCATCATTCTAGAGAACACAGTTCCACTGTTCCACAACTTAATGCTGGGGGACTTTATGACCCTCTAGACCAGGGGTGCACAGTACATTGATCGCGATCTACCAGTCGATCGCAAAGGTAGTGTGGGTAGATCGCATGGCATTTAAAAAAATAGACATCAGCCTATCATCCGTCCACGCTATAAAACATCTCACTTGATTGACATACAGGGAGACTGGTCGAACACTAGGACCCAGCAGGATTCCAAGCCACTCAATCTGAGAATCCACAAGCTCATTCCATTGGCTCTGCCGTTTCTTGCTAACATGTGATTGGCCATCTCCACTATCGCTTCATAAAACAGCATCTGGACTTGTAAACGGTGTTTTTCAAGTTGGCCAGCAGTCCATGTTCACCTGTCACTGTAAGTTCTAAACTTGTATGTTTCTTCTGCATGTGTAAGAAACCTAAAACTGACCATTTCCATATGGAGTGGAGGAGGACTTTTTTATGTCATTTTTAAGTGCGTTTGCCTTGACTGCATTATTCAGCATCAGACTTTTCACACATGAAGATAATTAAGTCCAAGTATCGTTCCTCAATGACTGATGATCATTTGGAGGTTTGAATGAGGCTGGCTATCAGCAACTACTGTCCGGACTATGCATCCCTGACTGATACCATTCAGTGCAAGTCATCAGAGTAAAGTAGGCTAATGACAAAACATGTACACAGTTGTATTGTGTAATGTGGGTTCATGTAGTTATTCAAGGTACACCAGCATACATTGTACACATAAATTGTCAATATATATATAAATAAATATATGTCTTGCATTTTTATATTAGGTAGATCATTTTGACATTAGATAAGTAGCTCGCAGGCTGAAAAAGTGTGTGCACCCCTGCTCTAGACCATGCCTTGCATTAGGCATGGTGCCAATCGGTTCGTACTTATCTGCTCCAGAGAGTCCTATTCTATTGGCAATACTTCTGTAAAGCTGTATGTGCTGAAAAAAAGCTGAATGTTTTCATTAGGAGGAGTTTCCACAAACATTTGGACGTATAGAGCACATGTTATATTTAGGCTAATCCTTGTATCTACTTCACTGGCCCACCTTGTATGTGTACAGTTAGAAACAATGGCTTATCTGTTGCAGCACAGTTTATGTTGGTTGCCTTCTGGTCCTTCATTGCTAGGACACTGTCGACTGGATACTTTTGGTTGGTGATGTTAATAAGTAATTGTAGTAAACATATGAAATATCAATTTATTAAGGGTGTACTTTAAATGTTATGGCTGTTCAGTGTATTTAATGAGGTTTAAACAGTCCAGCAGCTCTACTGTGTCTGATCCATTTATAGTAGTGCACCACACACTAACACACCACCACTACATCAGTGTTTTGAATGATCTCCCACCTGAATACTTCCTCTATAGTGGTCCTGATCATTGAAGAACACAGAGAATAAGGCTAATAATGTTTGTAGAAGAACAAACAATGGGAACTGAGGATTTTAATGGTTTTAATGTTATGGTTGATGTGTGTATAAATGTTTATTTACTCTACAGCAGTTCAGCCCACACATTCATGTTATTAGGAGTTATAAGGGGTGAAATGGCTTTTTCAAGACATAATAGAAGGCAGCCAATCACTTATATATACAGTATCAGTTTCCATAGCAGTCACGTTAATCTGTTCAATTTTAAAGAAGAATAAAAGAGATACAAGGAATATTTTATTTATGCATGAAACATAAAACAACTTTCTTCTTCCATGTGCTATCCAACTAATGGTGGACTTCATGGCTGCCTAATTCACTGTATGAGTTCATTCTCATCTAACACCCCTAGGGAAAAGAAGAGCCACTCGCATCACAAATCTATATTCAACACTGATGATTAATATGCCATTTGTTTTTCAAAACATGTGATTTTCATTTCCTGAACAGGCCTCTATCTGCCCCCGCTTGTGCCTGTTTTCGTGATCAGAAGAGCATTTTTATAATAAAGCTTCATGTTTATAAGAAAATACTTTTTGGAGATTTGCCAATCTTCACGTTCTTCTGATTTTGTACCAGCTTCGATGAGGAACGTGTCTAGCCTTTGTTACGTTATTTGCACCACATGGTCAGCTTTCAAACAAGAAAAAAAAGAAACTATAACAGGATTGTAGGGGGAAACACGCTGTGTGCTTTGATGGAATTGACCACCATGACAAGGTGTGAGGCAGGATGTAAGTCAAAACTAATCTCAGGCTAGTGGGCAATTTCATTGTAGTCTCAGACAAGGGTACCAGAGGAATGCCTGAGGAGAAAGAACTCTCCATAGACTTTAATAGTTTACTGCCAGGAACCATCTAGCACACCCAGACTAACCACAAAACCTACATATCAAGCAGCATCATAAAACAAACAGCAATCTTCAGCCTGGAATATAATTATACTGTTAAACTGCCTGTGCTGGTAATACAGAACACCAGTTAGAAGATTTATATAATGTAGGCTATCATCAAATCATTTATATCTTCTTATTTCTATGCTTGATGTCTACACAGCACTCTTTACAGAATACATTGCTGTCCATAAAGATCACTATAATATATTTTCTGTTACGGCCTAATAGACCAACAGTCAAGCATTCAACCCTGCAGGCCTAAAAATGTTTTAGATGAAGCTACAGACTGTCAGTTATTTTCTTTAGTGAAAATATCACTTCAGCTACAGCAGATATGAAGGATATCACTTTCAGAATTACCCCCTTTACTGATAACCCTTTCTAAATTGAAATCCTCCCAAAAAGCCTTAAAAGTTTTAAGTATAACCGTATAAAGTATAGTCGATACTCACTAAATGTATTGTACCACTAGGAAACAAATTTCAGAATAATGATTTCAGAAAGTGGAGGGAAAATAGGAATGCTTCTGAAAATATGAGATCTGATAATAAAAAGAAAGCAACGTCTGCTCTCTGCCACCTGTGGTAACCTTTATTAGTTTATTATGATTCAGCAGACTGACTCTAGAGACACCTTTTCAAAATGCAGTGGGAAAAAGTTAGACTTTACAATGCATCCAGTGTAAAATAAACTAAATTAGTTCAAGGAAAATGAATCACATTTAAAATCATTAAAAAGATTAATGTTCAGTGAGTTCACTCAGATGTTTTGAAAGTGATAAATTGGGGAAGTTTTTTTTTTAATTGATCCAGCTGTTCATTTTTACAATGTGGATGGGCAAGAACCCATAACGTCTGATCTTAACAGCCTTCCTAACTGATCCCTCAGCTTTAGTTGGGACTTTAATTCATTCTGGAGGCAGAGACCTTCCCTTGGAGTGGGTAAATTTCATTAACAAATGGACTCTCGTTTATATTGAGTCTTATTGTGATGGAGCCTTTTTGTGAAAGGATGCCAAGTTTGTGTCAGTATATTCAAAGAGTCAAATGCCGTATTTTTCTGCCAAGAGGTAAAAGCCTCATCAGTCAGAATAGGAGAAAGCAGTAACCCTGAATAACCCGTCCTAGGGAAGAAAAAAGGAGCGTATTAAACTGGAATACAAAGTATGTTACAAACTCTACATGTTCGTATATTATGGTACAGATGCCTGGAGGACATCTAGATGTAAAAATTCATTCAAATGGACACTTATCTGATAAACTAAAGATCAAAAAGTATTTTCTCGCATTTTAATTAGATGATGGAATGAATTATCACCCTGATGATATTGGATGGATGGATGTTTAAGGTATGAACTGTTGTTGGATATGAAATGAAGACTGCTCAGATGTGTTTATACTCTTTATGTGGTTTCTGTGTATAACAGTCTTCAGTTGTGTCACTGTTGTACATCAAGTTGAAATTTGGATTTTGTTTCTTTCATTACTTCTCTTTTTTCTCCTCTGAACTGCTCTTATCTTCATATGGCCATGTTCTCTTCTGTAACAAAAATAACATTCTCAATTAAATCAAATTATAAAAGCATGGAGTCAGCACACCGCATGTCAAAATCCTATTCCGACAACCAAAGAAACTGTGTAATGTCTTATTGTGTAACGAACATGGATGAAGTACAGATGTTTGATGTTTTCTTACTGGGTATCTCAGCTGCAGGTGACAGAAAAACACAAAACTAAAATAATTTGGGCATACATGGAGAACACTAAAAACATGTTTAAACAAAAAGACACACACAAAACCAAAAATGACGGACTGTAAACACACATTAATCTGGCATCTAGCACACACCAGATGTTGCTAAGCAGTGACTGAAGAGCTGGAAAGGTGGGTTCTAGATTGTCCTAATTAGTTTCTTACATCCAAAACATTATGTAGGGGTGCACATAATATAGGGGTGGTCTATTTTTCAGGAGCACCTGAAGATATTGCTTGGTGTTCACCTCTGACAAGGCAAAAATATCCTGTGAGTGCTCAACATCACTGCCACCCTGACTGCTCTCCTCACTCTCTTTCTCTCTTTTATAACACGGTCGATGATGATGAAGGCAGACTTCTGGTTGAGCCAGCGATGAGCTGTTTGCATCCATTGATCAACAGCTGGCTTTGGGTCAAGAGTCTTTATTGTCATCTTAGACAAGTAGATGTGCATCAGGGATGAGAGGCAAAAGTCTGACAGGCAGGATCTGTGCTTGTTTTTTATGATATTAAGATATGAGAATCCATTGCACAGCAATGCTTCAGTGCTCAAGGGCAGCGTAAGGGACAACAGAATGATTTTGCGAATGTTGGAGTGACTATCTGGTTTGCTTGTTTTCAGTATGTTGACCATGTCATACACAAGAGGAGGCTGCCAAACGCTTCTCTGCTTGCTTTAAATGCCTTCGTTCTCTTAGAGTAGCATCTCAGTCAACAGACAAGCTGGTCTCATATTTCTGGAGCATGTTAGTCAATGCTGTGTTGCCAAAACTGTAGAGCTCTTGCATTTCTGGAAGCCAAGTTGAAGGATCAAAAATTAAAAATTGATCGCATGACTTGAGGGATTCATAGCTGCTTTCAAACTCATGAATTAAACCTCACAATACATCAGTCTTTTCTCTGTCAGCATCAACATTTGAAATTGCCTCTTTCCTCTACTTGCCTTTGCTGTCAAGCAGCAGCACAAGTTGTCCAATAGCTGCCATGAGCTCATTTTTGCATTCACCAATAGTCAAATTCTCTTCCTAGAACTTGAGGGAGGTGAAGTGCAAAATGCACTTTCTAGTGTCAAGCATGTTGGCTAGAAAATGTTCTGTTCAGATATGTTTTAGGTCACTGTCCTCACTTGAATTTGAATGGAAAGTAATAGTCTCCATATTTGCAACAGTCTCTTGCCTCCATACAGACCATCTAATATCATGGAAATTTCCCTAGTTTGAAAAAGGCAATGCCATTCTCAGCACATATCATCGTTTTTGCACACCCTTTCTGTAAATAGAAGCTTAGCAGCTTTACAATGGATTGAGTATATGTCTCACAATATGTAACCATATGATCAGCACAGTTTTCAAGTGTGTTGAGCAGTACACAGAATATGTACAACAGAAACTCAAATTGCAACCATCTGACACAGTCATTTGGGATCTAACCTATTGTAAGCTACAACATTGACTGCAGCTCCATCTAAACACACCGAAACCAACTTTGTCTTCCATTCATTCCTTAACCACAATCATGGAAATGTTGCAGAAGCCCATTCACTATGTTCTGTGCTGTTCGATTCATATCCAGCTGAATTAATTAAGAAAAATCTCTGCTGTTAGGCACAGACACAATGTACACATTTTCCTGCTCCAACTTTACTGTCTTCTGATCCATTCAGCTGCCTTCAGTTTTTAACTCAGTTTTACACTGATTGCCTGTGCAATGCTTTGAAAGATGAGGGTTCCCACTTCTTGTGAATGGTATGCACTCCCGCCATTGACTCCAAGCCTTTTGAAAAGCATAATATCCTCTTCATAAGATCGCATAGGATGTGCAAGTTTTGCATTGTGAAATATCAACAGAATAAAGTGCTTGATACTGTCCTTTATTCAGTTTGTTCTGCCACCTGCCCAGGAACAGACAGGATTTCTGATCAAGGCTGCACCTGTTATCAATAGTTTGCACTATGTTCTTATGCTCTTTATTCTTCTCATGCTTTTCAAATGCTGGGTGGCTGAAATGTTTTGTTCCTGTGTAAAAAGCACTGCATTCATTCATGAGATTTTCACAGCGTACATTGCACCACATTGCTGTGCAGCCATCATCTGTTTGGAGCTATGATACATCCCGCACTTTTCCAGAAATGCTCATTTTTTACCTTCAGGTTCAGGTGGCATTACTGTGAAAGTAATGGAATACCAAAGTTACTTAATATAGCTTGTTTCTTAGACATGTTGATGAATCAATGGAAATAAGCTAGCAAGCTAACCACTCACTGGAGCCAACCTTTTTATGTAATTGCTGCACAAAAATGTCAGGCATTTCAGTATGTAAACATGCTTCACATTGTAATGATTGCTGTGCACTTTTATGTGCATCCCTCTATATGATCCATATTTTCTGTTGTCATGTCTGTTTAAATGACAATCACTTTATGTTACTAAAGACAATGTTTTCTTGTTATTTCCAGTCTTAAGAGTTTGTAAATCAAGATTAATTAAATCTGCTTTTGAACTATTATACATGTGACATGGAATGGGGGAGAATTACTGCAACTCTGAACATATGTACAAGAGGAAGTAACAGATATATGAATCATTTCTCATGACTGGCACGACTGTAGCTCAGGATACAAAAATGGGTTTTGTATGGATGTTAATGAGCAAGTGGCCTTTACATGTGATAAGGGACCCCAGGCTATAGTAACATCTATAAGGTATCTCTTGAGGGTACCATTTCTACACAGAAGTCAAAATACTCCAGTGAAGACTGATCTCAGTTGGGTGACAACATCAAAGAGTGTATGGTCTGCCTTGATTCCCTGCTGAGAGTTCTCATATTTGTGACCAGATCAAGAAGAAATTCTGGGACCTACCGATATGCAATTCAAAAACACTTCTCATGCAGCACAGCATCTTCCTTGCTGATATAAATCACAAGCATGTCGTAAATGGAACCTACAAGAAGAACCTCATGTCTTTGGAGAAGTTTGCCAAGGTTAAGTTTCTGCAGGACAGTACGGTGGACCCTTTCAAGCTGAGGAGACAGGAAAGTGCTCTATACAGTATATACAGTATACAGTAGATAATTTAGGATTGTTAGAAATGGATAAAGCAGGAAAGCTGGTGTTTGTTGCCACTGAAGGAGATCACTTACAGTTCACGCTCAAGTTCACTCACTGCCACGTTACTTCCTTTCATATGCTAATCCCACAGCATTAGCATATTAGCTAATTATTATGAGAACAGACTGAAGCAATATGCTCATGTGCTTTACTCTTGCATTTTTTTCTTATGTCCTTGAATATAATAAGATTTTACAGATTAATTTAAGCTATTTTGTTTTATTGCATTGATGAAAGTGTTTTTTTAATATTATTAAGCTGATTTAATTTATACTTAGACTTTTTTTTCAATCTAGAGTGGACTGTATGATTACTGTAAGATTATTTTGATCTTAGTAAAGATGCGGAACAAGCAGACCTTAGACTAAACTTTCAAATTATGTGGGGTCATTATCATTCTATTGCTCACCTGTTTCTCTTCTCTGTCCACAGATGACACACAGCTGTTGAGATCCAGCAACCCAACAACTTGCTCACTGGATCCCATACCATCCACATAATTCTTGTCCATCTCTCCTGACCTACTACCTTTCGTCTCTTCATTCATAATCAGCTCTCTGTCAACAAGTTATGTTCCAACTGCATTCAAAACTTCCCATCCTGAAGAAGTCTGTGCTGAATAGCTCTGATGTCAGCAACTACAGACCGATATCACTCTTGTCTTTTCTCTCAAAAATTCTTGAACGCACTTTCTAAAACCAGCTATCTATCTTTCTCTCACAAAACCAGTTCCAGTACCTCTACCAGTCTGCTTTCAAACCTACGCACTCCAATGAAACTGCCCAGAGAGCTGTGACTGAGAAGCTCAAGACAGCTAGATCTGCTGGACTGTCATTAGTTCTTATCCTTCTCGACCTTTCTGCAGCCCTTGACACAGTCAATCATAAGATCCTTCTGTCCATCTTTTCTAACCTTGGGATCACTGACTATGCATGGAAGTGGTTCAGATCATATTTAGAGGGATGGTCCTACCAGGTAACATTGAGTCGGTCCACATGTGCTCCATGCAGGCTCTCCATAGGTGTTCCACAATGTTCAGTACTGGGTCCTCTTCTTTTCTCACTGTATACTCATTCTCTTGGTGAAATTATTTCTTCTCATGGATTTTCATACCACTATTATGCTGTTGACAATCAACTGATGTTTTCCTTCACTCCTTCTGACACTCAGGATTCTGACTGCATCTCAGCATGTTTGACTGACATCTTTACATGGATGACAACGCACCACCTGATGCTCCAGCCCAGCAAGACTGAGCTTCTATTCATTCACAGAAGCACTGGTTTACATCTTGAACTTCATTTCTTGTTTGAGAACTCAATGGTTGTTCCTTCTAAAAAAGCAAGAAACCTTGCTGTCATCCTGGATGACCAGTTTTTGTTTTCTACTTACATCGTAAAGTTAACTTGGTCATGCAGGTTTCTCTTCTTCAACATTTGACTGATCTGAATGCAGACTGAAGACCAATTTCTTTATTAAACATTTAAGCAAGCACAAGTTTATATCTCCTATTGCAATGCATTGTAATGCTCTTATATTGTGTATAATTGTGTATCTTTCCTGCTTTCTAGGTATTAGTAATGGTTTTGTTTTGACAGTGTCTGAACTGAAGAGTAGTTTGGACTTCAACCTGTCTGTACTAGCTGAGATGATTCTCAAAGCACTGTTGTACATTGTTCTGGATAAGAGCACCTGCCAAATGCTGTAAATGTAAATGTAAATACTGCATAAACTCAAGGCCAAAACTGTCAGCACTGTGTGTGATTCACACAATGTTAGTTGTAGCTTTTGAACCACTGTGGTTTAACACACCAGCTTCTCTGGGATATTGCTACTGCCTTTTTGTACCTCTGAGAACAGCAGGGTTATCCGGTTGATCAGATCTGGAGAGATCCCTGTAGCACTGAAGCAATACATCTGAGCTGTGAGACTGATGGTTGGAGCTGCGGAGAGGCAGACAGTGGTGCTAGAATCAAGCATGGAGCAGCTTGGAGAGGTGACAGTAGTTGTAAAGTGTGCCAGTGATGCAGGCTCTGCAAACTCAATGGTGTAGGGTCAATGACTTAGGTGTCATATCCCTCAGTGCTGATTGTCACAATTGCCTCTTAGATTTAATTTGAAGAAACTGATTAGCATTTTATGATGCTGCTTTTGTTTCATAACAGGCACTCACTGTTGCCTATCTTGTTATCAAGATGACAGTGTTTAATCTGAATTCTATGATTGTTTGCCACTGCTCAAAACATTTTGAACAATGCAAAATTAATTAAATCAGTCAGGTACATTTTATGTGTTGTGGCGATTGTGATACAGGCAGTTAAGTTCATACATGAATATATGTGCAAGCTATATATGAATTTTGCACTTGCTAGCAATAAGTTACCACCCTCAGCTGCTCTTATGCTGTTTTCTGAACCCTAACTACACAGTTACCATAAAATAAGGCTGTGTTGATACATATGTTTTTCCTTTTTATTCATCTTTGCCAAAGGTAGCAAACAAACAAGAATTCTGGAGGGTGTTGTACATTGGAAAGTGCAAGCAAAGCCAGAATATTGTGACAAACATTAGTGCATGGTGACCCTTGTGCCCTATCAGATTAGACAGTATTGTGACACTAGCCAGTAGGAAGTGGCTCACCAAGGAGTCATGATGTTGATGGGCTCCTTCCATCTTCCCTACTTATTTTTGACATTTATTCTCACCTCACCTCAAGTAAGCTTGTAAGCGACAAGCTGCTTGTGCCTACACTGAGCAACCAAGTGACTCACTACTGATGCAGGGACTCCCTTCAGGAGATTGTGGAATGCATCCAGAAGTGATTCACACAATGTAGGACAGATATGGTGTAGGTTCAGTACAATTGTTTTTCAGAACAGATCAGCTGCTTTATGCATTCCCTCTACTTCCTAACATCTTGTAAATTCTTCACAGAGATCAAAGTTTCAGTCCTTATTATTAAGATTAAGATTCACCTTTTTGCCAATGTGATTTTGCACACAACGGAATTTGACCCATTCGTGCAGTGAAACACACACTAGTGAACACACTAGGCTGTGAGAAATTTTGTCCAAAGCGGTAGCCCTTATCCACCGGTGCCTGGGGAGCAGTTAGGTGCCTTGCTCAAGGGCACTTCTGTCCTCTCTGGGGGTTGAACCAGTAACCTTCTGGTCACAAGACAAGATCCTTACCACTAGGCCATTGCTGCCCCAAATGCTTATGTTCATTAAACATTTGAAAGTAATCCATAATCTTTGCTTTGATTATCTTTTCTGTAGGGTGTTATTTTGTTATTTGATGTCATCTGCAAGTACTGACTTGCATCAGTCAAAAACGTGTTTTGTTGACTTTCTAAGTGAAAATAAGTTAATATTTAATCTACAGACAACACACTTCTACATGTTTTAATGAGCAGTTACTGTTTATTTCCTGAATTTTACACTGGACAAAAATCAAACATAAAATGTAGCATGTGTTTGAGTTTCCATAGTAATTATTGTACTTTTTTCCAATTTGTTAAATTCAGAAAATAAGTAGAAAACGCATACTAGAATATGCAGAAAACATTTTTTATCTATTTCTTTTAGGCATGTTACTTATTTTCAACTAGAAAATCAATAACATGTAATTTGACTAGGGAGTGACAAAAACCTTTGCATAAGACTGTAGGCTTCTTGCCAAACCAATGTCTCAGTCATGTTTTGAAGGTGGACTTTAAATAGACTGCAACCCAGCAATATATCATCCTTATAAATTGTCCAGTTTAAATGCAGTTGCTCTCTGTCACCACATGATATTGGAGTTTAACTGCGGACGATCTCTATCACTACATGGCAATTGCTGAAGAGCTTTTATACCCTCACCCTTGGCTGCTTTTAACCTGTAAAGTGGTCAGCAGGGACAAGGAGAAGCTTTCTGTTGAGTGCACATTCCTCAGTGAGCTAATTTATACTATAGCTGCACTTCTCTGCTCAGATACCAGAAAGAGAATGATCTCATGACAAAGACCTGTTAACTTATCCTTTACAAATATGCTTTTTTCCCTGTGGATGTCAGTGGATGAATGAGTTCTAGAAAAGAACAAAAAACCTTGGAAATATTTGTTATTTTGTGGGTTGCTATACTGATCCGTAATGCTGTGTTTTGAATTTTTACTCATTATCTCAACAATAGTAAATAGAATAATCATCTCCTCTCTGAATATTTTTCATCTAGTTGTGTCATACCATTACATTGTATTTTAGGATGATCAAATTAGCAATAACATACCAATAACCAATAGAATAAACCAACAGAAATGTGTGTGTGTGTGTGTGTGTGTGTGTGTGTTAACTTGCCATTTATGCCATAGTTTCCTAGTTAACTTCCATCAACCTTTCCAAGCCTAGTTACCATGATTAACCCAATGTTTAGAGTAAAGATTATGATAATTAAAAGTATAACATCAGATTGTGGAAAACAAAATGATAAAAGGAATGCAAGAAAAATCATAGTTTGCCACAAGTTTTAAAGCTGGTATGTAGAAGCAGTGATGTTGCCTGTGGTGGGTTTTTTAATTAGCTTAGCCTATTTGTAGGAGAGGTGATGAATGTCTTTGGATGTTCATTAAATAGGCTACGCAACAAATCTCTTCTAGACAGAGTTGCCAGGTTTGCAATTTTCCCACCAAATTGTGCTATTTTGAAAATGTAGTTGTGGGTAAAAATTTAAGAGTTTGTAGGGTGTGGGTTGCTGGGTTATTTTCAAAATGTATGGCACCCGCCAAAAAGCACTTATAGCAAAACAGTATAATGAATAAATTCTCTTGTGAATGTGTAATTCTGGCATTAAGTACCTGACAAGATAAAAAAAGGTAGTGAATAGCTTAAGGAAAAATAACAGTGGGTGGCTTCACATTTGTTGGTGACACCTTACATAGACATCCTAACTGATGAGTCACTAGAATGGGATCTGAAAATATAGGTTAGAGCAGAGAGGTAGGAACAAGAGTGGAAAACATTATACCTTAAAATTATTCATTTCCTTTTCTCATTATTATTTGGAATTAAATAATAATAACATACTAAATGCTATAAAATGTATAAAGGAATACAATTATACAAATTATATGATAGTATAGAAATATATAGTTGCATTATATAAAATAATACAATTTAATTCATAGCTTCTTCAAATATCTGTGACTGGATACTTTAGAGTTTGTTCAAATTTCAGTTTATGAGAAATTGGTTTTAGGCTGACAAAGGACTGGAGAATTTTTCTGGACCTGGCAACCCTACTTTGAAACTATTTTCACCCACTTGAGCACAAGGTGGGAATTTAAAATTCTTCTGCTACAGTACATTTGTAAAGAACATGAAATTAATCACCACATTGTCTTTTCTTCATTTTGGCATCTGCTGTGGTTTAATTCTAACCTATATTTTACTGATGAGGTGTATTATTATTATTGTTTCTGAGATTATTCAAGCATCATTTCACACAAAGATTTAGACACATCTCAGAATAGAACAATTATGTACATTTTGACACATTCAAGACAAACATATTACTCCAACAGAAAATTAACAATTTTTAAGAAATTTTGAAGAATCTAATGCACACACAATCAAATAGTCATAAATATAGAAATGTAAGAAGGTCAGTTTTTGTGTTTGTTTGTTTTTTCTCAAATGTTGCTTGTTGATGTGACCAAGGAGGTTACATTTTTTAATTTTTCTAAAATGTCTTTGGGGGAATAACATGAGATAAAAAGGAGACTTGTGAGATACTTCTGACCCAGAAGTAACAATTATAATAGTTATTTACAGTATCAAACCTCTAAAGGTTTATCCTTTGGATGAGAAATAGTTGAGTTCATCTTGAGATTCCTGTCTTTAGTAAACACAAGTATTGTCTGAGCCAATTGGAGCACAATGTGAGACTTCATTGATATTTCCACTAAAACTCAATAAGAGACAAGCTTACCGATGTATTTTGCTTAGGAGAAATATATGAGCAGCAAGACACTTGAACTAATGTCTGGTATGAATTTACATCTGATCAAATGTCCTTTGCTCATCTCTTCTGAAAATTTTCAGAGGAATCAATGTGCAAAGGGATCTGGCATTTACAATAGACGACAGCACTCCTGTTGTATTGCGCATTGTAGTGAATGAAAATCTCCAAGGTCAGGGCCTCTTTTCATTTGGAACCACCAAACCACCAATTTATTTGTTGAGTCTACATCAAAATTCCAGAGCATGGCAAACCATGGTAAGGCCAGGTAATTTAGGCTCAGTTAATGACTTCAACACAATTCTTGGACCAACTCTAGTTCAAATTTTGACCCAGACACATTCTCCCAGATCTACCAGTCACTGTAAAGAAACATAACTACCATTAGCTACTTTCGTAATACACAGTCAAGCATGTCAAATGTTAATATAATCAACTGCCATACAAATCTAACAACTGTTCTAAATTGATATGTTTAATTATTAAATGTAATTCATGAAACAACATTTATATGGTAAACATGTGCTCACAATTTGTTGTTTCTTATTCAGCCATTTATTTGCATATGTACTGATGGCAATGTGTGATCTAATACAAATCTGAAGTGTATTGTTTGAAAAAATCCTAAATTGATCATATCTGTAGGTGGATGTGACTGTGCTCTTTGCTATACAGCCACTTGTTATGCATGCTATGTCTGTGAAATCTGATAACGTGATACAAACTTGAACCATCGATCAAGAATGTAAAATTGATTTTTTCAGTGAGAGAGTGCGTGTGTGTGTGTGTGTGTGGCAAGCAGGTCATCATGGCTCTGGAGAGGTCTGACTGTTCATTTGTCTACTATCCCTCTGATTCATATAACCATAATGATCTGGTTCCAGCTGTAGCCATTTTGGTTTTTAAAATTATTTGTCTAAGAATTTCTGTTCTTAAACTATAAGAAGCAGCTTCTAGGAGAAATAACAATTGTGGCTTCATTTCTAAAGCTTAAGAAATGTGAGTTGACATTGTGTGTTCACACAGCCACTAACCTTACATTGAACATTCGTGAGATAGGTATGAACACTCTAAGTGAGAGCTCTTTGTTCGGATGCAGGCTCTTTGTTTATAGGTACAAATTGGGGTTTTTCACACATTCCCCGGCCACTAACCCTTCAGTGGAATGTCTGGAATTACCATGTCATTATCATATGAATGACAGATCGCACAAGGGGGTGGGAAAAAAGCGCAGCATGCTGACTCATGCTGAAAAATGTGCTCTCTGCATACTTAAGCTCATCTCACAAATATTTAAAAATATATTTTGATTCACACTATATATATATATATATATATATATATATATATATATATATATATATATATATATATATATATATATGTGTGTGTGTGTGTGTGTGTGTGTGTGTGCGTGTGTGTGTGTGAAAATCAGACCCTTTAAGGTTACTGGGGTATGTTTAGGTTTGTTTCTAGGTTAAAATGTTCCAGAGTTATGAAAGTGTTTTTGCAGAATTTAGTTAATATCCCACCTGGAGGAGTGCTGACTCCAGAGGGTTAAATATGGGCAATGTTATAAAAATAAATATTTTTAATTTTCCAGATTTTTGTTGGGACTTTTTTTCAAGACAAAAATCTTAAAGTTCAGAGAGTACCAGAATGTTATAAGAATTTTTGTTAGCGTGGTAGATCCGTGATTGCCACACCTCCAAGACCAGAATTCTTGATGGTTATTCCAACATATAATTAGAATTTTTTGTTGAGTTGAGGCACCATGAAATGTATTCAAATCTACTTACTCTTTATACATTATTTGGCAGACAGTTTCACCTGTAGTCAAGCATCACAGCATCATCTACACAGACTTGCTGTTGCCTTGTGAAAGCTCAGGTGAACTTTTGTAGTTTAACTAGGAGCCTAATTTGTGTTGACGGTGAGATAGAGATACTGTAGAATGTGTTCAAACCACCTACTTGGGAACAAGTGACAGATTGAGAAGCTGTTAATATCCTCTCTCTCCTAGGCCTCATCCATCTTACTGACAGTGCATTGCAGCCAGTGAAGAGGAGCATCATGATAAACATCGTGTTTCTAATGGATACACACAATGGCAGAGGTGGAGTCAGCAGGTGGTGATTGAATAATAAGATCTATAAAATATTCTTCACAGAATTCTGGTAGGTGTTAATGCAAAAATTGTGTGGTACATGACAGAATGCATTAGTCTTTACTAATGAGACCATTTGACAACATCTGACTATATAACAAAAGCCATGCTGTCCTGTCAAAACACGCATGCAAAGCACCAAGAAATTGATAATCACACATCAGCAGCACAGAACCAAAAAAAAACGTAATGTTAGCTTCACTAGTTAAATTTTTCTTTGAGTCATTAACTTTAACTCCATCTTGCAGTATCCAAAAGAAGAGTTTCAAAATGAGGGGGACAGTCTGACAGATGAACATCAGAATGAATAAATATGAAAAAACATGAGCAGACAACTCAGATGAGGAAACGGACACTAAAAACAAAATAAGAGGAGGCAGGTTGGTAGGGCTACTAATAACAGTGAGGGAAAGTATAGCACCTATTAGCTGTTTATAAGAAAAAAAACTGTTTTCAGAATGAGAGTAGTGAGAGTAGTGATGTTTTTATTGTTGTTTTTTTTTGTATGCAAAGCATTTTATGCTACTTGGACAAGGTTCTTTCTGAACAGTATGAAGTAGAAAAATATTTAAAGCAGTCAAGTAGTTCACAGCACAGAGTATTTTTAATGCCCAGAAAATCCTGATCAGTTCCTCTAGTGTTAGTAACATTTACAGACTTCAACAGTAAAATGGTAGCATTGTTTAAACCTGGAATTCTTCCCTTGAAAATGTAGCTTTAAAATAGGATTACTGAGACCTTCCTACTGCTTCTGCATCCCTGGCGCCGCCTCTGTCCTGTCACATGCTCTGTTTACGTTTCCCTATGTCTCATTTTGGTCTCCATGTGCAGTTGTCTTTACGTCCGCATCATGTCTCCATTCTCAGCCATGTCTTGTCATGTCTCATTCTCAGCACCTGTCTTGTCTGATCTCACAGCAATGCTCTCTCGTTTATGCGTAGTCATTGTTCCTATAAAGCCTTCCCATTGTGTCCCAGTTCTTGTCCATTATTATACATCTACCTAGCGATTGCACATCAATCTTGTTGTATATAGGTCTTCTTGTCAAGTATGTCATCTTCATGTCATCTTCATGTCATGTCATGTTTATAGTGGTAGACTTTATTGTGTTTTGTTTCTCAGTGTTATAAAGCAGTCATTACATATAGTGAAATAAAGCCTGTCATTCCTGGATCCACCAATGCATCCGTCTTCTCCTGTTCTCCCCACCCCCACCCGCAGCTGACAAATACAATTTGATCATGTACAAATTGTCTGTAGTTTCGCTCATTTCATCATTCACACTTCCCTTCACTTTCATCAGGTGACATTGCAGAAATCTATGGTTTTGTCTCAGACTGAATTATGTCAGTCATTTCTTGGACAGTGATATTTTTTCCTTTTGTTGTGCCATTTTGAAATTTTCTACCATTTGCCTATATATATATATATATATATATAATGCTACCACACTTTTAATGCTTCACAAGGTCTTCTATATGTATGAAGACTCCTTAATTTAGATGAAACATGAAGTTCAAAAGCAGGCTATTTATGAACATGGTTTACTGGAAATTGCTAAGTAGGATATGTTAGAGTGTGGAACCATACATACATTCTACAGCGAAAAAACAGCTCAAAGCTAAACCTTAATAAACACTATAGGTGCAGTTGAACTTAAAGCTTGATAATCTAGTATAATGAGGTTATATTTGTGTGTGAAGGGGGGCAGAGTAAGACAGAAAGAGTATATTGTGTAATCCATCACAATATCATCATCTAAATACTGAGTGCTTACAACATTGAAACCATTGAGACGTGAAGCAAAGAGCAAATAACACAGATTTTTGTTACAGTGACACCCCCAAGGGGTGTTAGATATTAGACAGCAAGTCAATGGTCAGGAAAAGACCCTCACTGCCTCATTGCAAAATGTACTCAGGAATGGTTTGAAGAACACAACAAGTTCAACTTGACTTGGCCTCATAATCTCAGTCCAATCAAACAACTCGGATGTGCTGTACAAACAAGTCTAATTGGCAGTGGCTCCACCTTACAGGAATTAAAGGATCTGCTGTGCTTATGTTTTGGTGCCAGATGCCATATGACACCTGTAGAGGTCTTGTGAAGTCCATGCCTCTAAGGGTCAGAGCCGTTTTGGCAGCATCAAGGAGACATCTACAATATAAGGCAGGTGGTTTCAATGTTATGGCTGAATGGTGTATGACTCATGTTTCTGGCACAAATTCAAAATGACATTGAGAAAGATTTAGAAATTCTAGCTGAAACATTCAGTTTAAACATTTGTTAAAGTAGCTGGATATACATGCACTCATAAATGAAAAGTCACCAAATGTAATGTCCTCCACCTCAGGTGGACAATTTCGAATGCAGACTGTGCATACAATAACCTCCATGAAGGTGTCAGTTTTGCAGGTGCAGAGAGTTGGTCTCTTTATTTGTATCCTGTTTTTTTGCCCAACGAAATATGTAAACTTCATACATACTTGACCTGAAGCCCAATGCAAGGTTTCAATACTAATTACATTTTTATAATAGCCACACACATCCACATCAACAAGCTCATCAGCAAATAACTGTAAAATTAAGAAACCTTTTTGAACTTGTAATAGTATAATAGGTCCATGTGGATTCAGCACAGTTCATTAGACATCCACACACTAGACTGATACCAAATTACATTAAGGTTGAATGAATAGAAATAAAAAATCTGTAGTCATATTCCTTGATGTACATTTTATAGTAACACATTTCAAACAAATGCTAGAAAATCTATAACCACCTAATTTGCTCTTAACTGTTTGTAATTTTCTGGCCAAAATCTCTCAACAAAATTCCAACAGTTAGTGATATTTCATTGTATGCCTAATATTTTCCAAAGGCAATGTTGAGTCACTTGATCACTAATTTGCATATTTTTCATACCCATTTACAGAGCACTGGGAACTGCTGGCTTTGCTTAGACTTTCACAGCACAGAAATAGTCTATTAAATAATGGATTTTATATGGTATGTTTCTTTGAACACAAGACAGTTTGCTATAAACATTCCAAACGGAGTGAATATTCAGACGATTTGTCTTTTGCTGTTTAAGAGAGAGTAATTTGGCCCAGTTATTATGAGAAATTGGTTTGATTTATAACAACATGATGGTGTCCTATCATGTTACAAATGTATAGCACATAGTAAGATTCTACTCATGCTGTCAGTACACTAGATGAAAACATATACGTGACCTAATGACTGTATAAAGAGTAAAGTATTATGTTAAAAGTACAAGAATCAAAGTCATTTTAATTATACAATGAATTATGAAATAAATCACATAGATCTACCAATTCAGTATGTATATTAGTCACAAACATGTTTAAGTAAATGTCCTTTCTCTGTGCTAGCTACAAAATTGTTGGTATATCAATTAGGCTATTGTTTCATCTAACCCAGTTGCTCACTCTTGTATTACGGCACCCCTAAGTTATCATAACCAATTAATCTCAGGAATGGTGTGTTAATTATCTGACTAGTTGAATCAGGTGTGCTCAAAGAAGGGAAAGCATTAAAAATTACATAACAGGGGATGCTTCAGGACCAAGATTGGATACCACTTATCTAACCAACTTGCTTGTTAACATGTTAGCTTGTGCTAGTTTTTAAAACTACCACAGACCCCCCCCCTTCCATACACAAAGAAGTCACTACGGTGGCCGTAAGGTGTCATAAATCTTTGATACTCCTGAATGTGATGTCTAATAGCAGCTTTAGAGCTAGTGATATGTCAAGTGGTAAGATGAATTTTAATTAGAAATTTAGGAAATGTAATATGTAAAATGATCAGCTACAATGCAGACGAAACATTTTCTGCACTTCAGTAGTGCTATTGTAAACGTTAGCTGTTTTATGTACAAACACAAGATAATGTAACAAAGTAAACACATCAAACTTTGTTTTTTTCACAGCAAGACGGTGGCGCGCAGTTGCGCAGCGGCTTCTCACGCTCCTAGCTACCCAGTTTTAGTAGGTTTTATGTCTGTTTACGTCAGTTCTGATACTGAATTCATGTGCCCTAGACGGCTGAGTTAAAGCCGAACCGAACTCATGCAGATAAGACACAGTTTAGCCACAGAAGCAGCAACTCTGGACAACAACGTTCGGGCTGAGACGGACAGACTACGGCTTCTCCGGACACCGGCCCGCCAGAGCGGAACCCATACCCGGAGGAGCAGACGAGACCGGCGTCAGAAGCAGGGCAAACAGGGCGGCGTGCTAGCCAGGCTAAAGGCTAACGCAAATCGTCCCCCGATTCCATCTATTTTCCTCTTCAACGTCCGCTCTCTGGACAACAAGCTGGACCTCCTGCGGCTGAGGATGAATGTTTCTGAGGAGATGAGGAACTGCGTGGTGATTTGTCTCACAGAAACATGGCTGAACCAGAGCATTCCGGACTCTGCCTTCCAGCTCGCCGGCCAGCAGCTCTTCCGAGCGGACCGTAACCAGCAGTCCGGGAAAACCAGAGGGGGAGGTTTAATAATCAACGTCAGTAAAGGTTGGTGTACAAACTGTGTGTTGGTAAACAGCCACTGCTCTGAAGTGAGCATAAGAATCTTGACAAGCATAAGAATGTTCCGCCATCTTAACAAATAAACCAAAAAACCTTTATTCTTGCTTCTCCTCCGTATATTTCTTCTTATTGAGGTATATGTGTATTTCTTCTTCTTCTTCTCCTGTTTTATGTTAGCCAACAGTAAAACAAAGCTACAGCGAAATCGAATTTGAGTGGCCAATTCATCATTACAACACAAACGTTTTTTCAGTTCGCTAGCCTCGTTTGTCCTTTTCAAACTACTGTAGAAACATGGCAATGCAACATGGCGGCCTCAGCTGGTGTTCGACCCGAGACCAATGTAGATTTAAACAGCTTATTCTAAGGTAAAATAATCAAATTACTTCTTAGTTTATAATGATTAGTTGTGTTTTTATCATTTTTATTAGTGATTATCTTAAATTCTGCTAAAGGATAACCTGAAATATTACATACTGTGCCTTTAAGTAGAAGGTGGGAACTGTCAATAACTTAATCACTGTCTAACAAATGTATCTCAAAAAGCTGTTTATAAGGTTGCATTTTGTTTAAAAAGCTACTTATCTGCACAGCTGCCTACAGCAGAGAGCAAAGCAGCTCACTAGATATTCAGACACATGCATATTAGGAAAAAATTACAAAGATAATCCAGAAATTGTGTATGCATATATATGAGTTCAGCATACAGACCTGAGCTGTAATTTGTCATCCAAATGTTTGTCTTATTGGAAATATTAAACAAAAAAAAGAATTTCTTAAAGCTTGTCCACTAATGCAGGTAAAATACATGTGTAGTTCAGCTTATGTGACTGTGTCATAGTGAGACAGTAGCCTGCAGCCATTTTATTTTTCATTCTCTCTGGTGCTTCAGAATCCATATTTGATAAATCAATGTGATAAACGAATGCAGAATGATGGCCGCACTTGATGAGAGCTTAAACCTCAGTGGGAACTGACTGGAACTGAAGTGCACTCTGCCTCTATGCAAAATCATCCGTCTCTGCTTCCTAAACAGTTTAGTCCAGCTCCTTAAACAAGTGTGGCTAGACACCAGCTCATTTACAGCTTTACTGTTTAATCTATACTAAAGCCTGCTCAAACACATCAGAAAAGACTTTTAGTCTAATAGTGTGGCAAGAAGTTTTTCAATCAAAAGGGCAAGATTTAATACCAGCCTGTTTCTTGTATGTCCTGTGATGTGTAGCGATGGAATATTGCTTGAGGATTATTTAAATTTTACTTTAAAGGGGTTGTATTGTGTAAAACCAAATGTTCTTATTTTTAAAATAAAAACAGTTTGATATGTAAGCATTGCTAAAGTGAAAACATTATATTTTTATAGAATTTTATTTTATTTATTTATTTATTTTAATTTTATATAATTATAATTATTTTATATGAAGCATTTACATAGCAATAACTGCAACAGTAATAATAGTAATAGCTATCACACTGACAACCCTTCTTTAGACTTCTGAAGTCATGATGTCATCATCCTGTAGTCATATTAGGACAGGCATGTTGACAGTCTGGCCCGTGGGCCATTTGTGGCCCGGTACCATTTTTAGAAAGACCTGCAAAGTATTTTAGAAATAAAATGAAAGTTGGTTGTAAAAAAATTAGATTCATAATTTGAACACTTGGTGTCGCTGTCACATAAAACACTCTAAAACACTCCACATCTCTTTTCCCCCTAATGCAAAATATTAATGATGTTACACCTACATTACTGTTCCTGAGCTTTTGGGTAGACATGGTGGCTCAGGATTTCAGGCAAGTCTATAAGATGGCCAAAACTGAAAATGGATAACTGATTAACATTAAATCCTGCAAGTTACATTACTTCAGTCATGTGATGAGGCATGCACATGAGACCATTGAAGAAAGCAATGCTGGTGCTAGGCATGTGGGCGCCCTAAGCATAAACTGTTTGTGTGCCTCCATCCTGTCTCCCTCCTGTATACAAGTCTCCACTGTCAGCATTGGCAGGCAGATGTGTGTGTGTGAAGACAGGTTTTTTGCTTGATAAGTATGCTCAATTCGGGGAGGGGTGGGGGTGCACACAGCAAAGATTTAGGTGGTGCCCCATCCACAAATGGGGCCCCACACACAGTGTGTAGTCCGCATGGGTGGAGCACTGGCCCTGGAAGGAAGTGTTATGATGGGATGTGGAGGGAGTCCAATGAAGTGGAAGAGCCTGAATGGATAACATCAAGACATGGACTGGATTATCAGGTGCTAGCCTGCTACAAGCAAGGACAGACAGAGGGCATTGGAGACAAGTGATTTTTCTGTGCAGCCTACCATCGCAAAATGATGATTGCGTGTGACACGACATGAATGTTAAGACACATTATGAAATGAAACATCACTCTTTCATCATGAACTGGTGTTGAACAAGAACAGAAGGTGAAACAACCAGCAGCTAGCTTGTGCATTTGATTTTTGTTCAAGTGTGTGTGATGAAAGTGCTGATGAAAAAGACACAATCAGCTGTTAATTTTTGGGATTGACAATGACTTCAGCATTTCGGAAGTGCTCCTTGATTTAAGGAACCTCAAAGGTACAACAACAGGAAAAGATATTTTTGAGGCGGTGTCAGTTGCCATCAAAAATATGAGTCTCTCTTGGGACAAGTTGTGTGGATTCACCATTGGTGGAGCTCCAGTCATGACAGGCAAGAAAAACAGAGTGGCTTGTATTTTATGCAGAAACGGTTGTGAGTCTGGAGGTGAGGATGTGAAGTTGCACTGCATTAAACATCAGGAAGCACTCTGTGCCAGAGCCACCCAGCTGGTTAATGTAATGACTACATATATGTCATTAAGCTACTTTCAGGCTGCAGTCAAATGACTGTCTGCACTAATGACTGTTCATACTGAGATGTCTGCATTATTGTTTGTAAGTGATCAGATCAGATTTGTGCTTCCAAACATTACAAACTTATCTGTTTGAGTTTCTGTGGTAATGATGAAAGCTTCAGGAAATATAACTATGCTGGTGATGTGGCTTCAGAGTTGCCAGGTTTGCAGTTTTCTGGCAAAATTGGGCTTTTTTAATGCAGCTGTGAGTAAATTTTCAAAGCTGGTGGAGTGTTGGTTTTGGGTTACTTTAAAAATGTACCATGACCAACAAAACTAATTTTTCCTTCTGAGCCAAAACAAGAAAAATTTGGACACCCCTGCATTAAGGATTTTCAGGCCTAAAATAATATTTTCTATAGGAAATTTGAACAGCCTTTGAGTTATTTACCTTTACCCATTAAATACAGAGATTCATCCTGTAAGATACAGCTATGCACTGAAAACATTTAGGTAGTTGTGTACACTCTTGTTGTGGGCATTCATCCTGTCCAGTGTGTATTTATACTATTGTGTCTCAAAAAAAAAAATGTTCATTTGTGTTCATAATTGTAAAATGTCAATTTATATTATTTACATATAAAAAATATACACATATATCACATATTCCTAGCATTTGTTTTGTTTTAATATTGGTACTGTTTGAATAGTAATTTATTCAAACTGAATTAAATTCTAATATTTGAGATTCTGGATTTCTGATTATCATCAGAATAGAGTTATATGCCATATTGACCAACAGTAAAAAGAAAACAAAACAATTTACATTTAAAGAAAACAAAATATACAACAGTTTATTTCTTAAATTAAATTATGAACACAAACTATTTCATGATTTTCAGATTTTGAGATGCATAATTACAATGAATCCAAGTTAAGGGAAGACTGTAAAGGTGGAGGGACTACTTGGATAGTAGAGCTGTGCGGAATACTGACTTACTCCTCAGTAAACTTTTTCACAGTTACCTTTTAAGACAAGAGAAAAACCTTTTTGATCTTTAAACCTTTTTAGTGATTTGCTCATCTTCTGATGCTCAGAATGTGTGAGGAATTAAAATATATCAGATAGAGTCTTAGAATTACTTTGATGTGTGCTTCCAGTTTTCTAATTTTCAGTTTTATTTCTTCATTTTCTCAAAAATATCTATACATATTTATAAATGTCTATTAAAAACTGTGATTATATGCTCTGTTCAATTTTAAGTTAGCTACTGTTCATTTGCAGTTCAGTTCAGTTCAGTTCAGTACATAATTTCCCCTCTGTTGTTCCTTTGTATGGCATGTGGATGAGGACTGTGTTATTTTTAATCCTTCTTACACTTCGTTCTTGTACATGCTACAGTAAATAATACATGGGCTATGATTTTTTTCACCACTGACATTTCTGACCTCTCTGGTCCTCAATAGTCTTGCATTATCAGAGGATAATTGATGGTGCTGGGCATTACATGACCTCTACGAACCATCAAGACAGGCATGCAGTTTTATGATGGAGTATTTTCAAACTATGTGTATCTACAGGAAGTACAGGATTACAAAAAAGTATGTAGTGTGAACAACTCTCAAATACATTAGTTCTGAATCCAGTAAAAAAATAAGAAAGTTTTACTTGGGGGCAATATTGTTTGAAGATGAGGTGTCCCCTATTTTGGTTCAGTACTTACCTACAGAAGTCAAGCTTTATTACTGAATTTGTTGTCATGTTTGTTTCACTCATGTTTCAGATTCAATATAACAATGAATTATTAAAATATTTTGAGAAATAATTACATATAACAAATTATTTCACCAGTTCTGTAATGGGCCATATATCCTCCAAAAGATAATAGAAAGTAATGGACACAATAGCTACATTCCAAAAGCTAGGCTTTTATATGTAAGCTACATTGCTAGACTGCTGCAAATTTTAAACGATGCATTGGGAGTACTCTTCACATTCTACTTTTTACCCACAGTCCTTTTTGATTGGCTCTGTCCCATTGGAAGTCCAAGAGAAATGTGACTGTCAATGCCAGTGCTGTATCAAACTGCAGTGAAAAGACAGAATTTATCTTTAAATATGTGCTGTTTCATGTAAAAATTGGTGTCAACAACAGCAGTTTCTCAATTTTCTCCTTCAGACTTCCCACTGACATTGTTTTCTGATGATGTGGCAATACAGCTTTGGTTGACCATTCCATTTGGTAGGATGTGATACAAAACAATAGCTTTCATCCTAACAATTTTTACTGAGGGCTACTGGTTCATAACATCATACCAAATGAAATTGTCTGGTTTGTAAAATAAAATAAAATAAAACAGCAAGTTATCAATGTGATGTCAGAATTAAAAAAAAAATACCTCCTTCACATCAAAGACTAATCCTCTGTGGTCACACTGTAAGAAAATCTTAATGTGCTGTATTTTGTATAATATGCATGCTCATGATTTCTTTTTGAGTCATTTCTGTGTCAATCCTTCTGGATTGCCATGGTCCTGTGAGTGTTTTGGAGTGATTCAAGCATTCTCGTGTAAATGCTGTGGTGGGGAAAAATGTTTTGAAAATAGAGAACAAAAATGTTCATACACTAAATATATTTGGATGAGGCTGGGGTTAGAGAGAATTGTCTGAATAACTTGTGAATTCTAATGAGCCCCGCTTTTATATCAGCTCACTAGGTGGAACAATCCCCTTATTCAACTCGGTTTAGTTGCTTTAGTTGTTGTGTCAGAGCAGAGAAATCAGCAAACTGTGCCCTCAGTACCCCACCTCTGCTGTTAATGACTGCAACCATTCATGACAAAAGCAACTTCATTTGGTACTTTTGTGTTGGTCCCAAACACTGCAGTGAAAGCTGTTTAGTACAAGTTTGCAGTGTCTGCAGTACTTCCATCTTTTAATTTGATCATGAGATGAATCTATTAAAAACAGAACTGCAAATATACAACTTTCACCACCCAAGGCTGTGGTGTCACTTATAGATACTGAATATTGGTGAGCTGACTGGCCTATGGAGTCACAATTCAAGGAGCATAAATAGAAGAGGATGTTTCTATTCAGACACAGCCTATCTATTGTGGTTTGTTCCAGTAGTCTGACCTACTACACTACCTTACAGAGCTCCAAAATGAAACTGTTTCTGTACTGACCCAAATTCACAAAATAAATTACAAACTAAAGAACAAGTTCACTTTAAAATGCTCTCCTGTCAATTCAGAACTGGCACTCCATATAGCTCACATAATAAAGCTTATTTCTGCTGGGTTCTCTAAAGCAGGGGTGGCCAACCCTGGACCTGGAGAGCCGCATTCCTGCACAGTTTGGTGATGTCACTGCTCTGACACTACAATTAAACCTGTTAATTGCCTGCTGAGTTGAATCAGGTGTGTTTGATCAGGGAGATCACCAAACTGGGCAGGAATGCGGCTCTCCAGGACCAGGGTTGGCCACCCCTGCTCTAAAGCATAAATCAGTAAATATACAACAAAAATCAGAAAAAAACTTGGGTCAGTGTGTAAAATAAAATAAAATAAAAACCACAATGTTTCTTACATTTACGTTGACTTATTTTATTGCAGACGGTATGAACTCAGGATCATGTTTTGTCTTGTCAACTTTGTTAATATACATCCATTCCTGTAATTCAGGCCTGCAACACATTCCAAAGAAAGTTGGGACAGTAAAGCATTTACCACTTCGTTGGCATTCCTTCTCACAATACTTAATATGTTGTAGCACTGAGGATACAAAGCGATCGAGTTTTCCGTGTGTTGTCCCATTTTCCTGGAGCCACATTGTGCAATGGTACTCAGTTGATGTTGTCACATTTTTTTTCCATTTCAAAATTCTCTGTGGACAGGTCAGGATGGCAGGCAGGCCAGACCAGTACCTGTATCCTTTTCTGCCACAGCTGTGCCTTTGTAATGTGCACAACATTTGGTTTTGCATTGCATGGACACCTTTGGAAAAGATGTCAACCTAAAAGCAGCATCTGTTGCTCTAAAATCTAAGTGTAGTTTTCAGAAGTGTAAATTACCTTTTCCAAAGGCACTCTCACAACCTCATTGCATGACAGACCCTGTTGGACTTGCTGATAACAGCCTGGATGGTCCTTTCATCTTTGGTCTGGAGCACAGTGTCAGTTTCTTCCAAAAACGATCTGAATTTTTCTGACCACAGTACACATTTCCACTGTATGATAGCTGCGTATCCACTGTGTATTAACGAATGATGAATGACAATTCTTGATGTAGTAATGTCTGAGGGATTGGATGTCACAGGTGTTTAGGCATGAACCCTTACCCTTTATGCACTGAAATTCCTCTATATTCCTTGAATTGTTTAATAACAATATGCACCGTAGAGGGAGAAAGATATGAAGCCCTTCCAGTTTTTCTTTGAGCAACACAGTTATTGTCAAATTGGAGATCCCCTGACCATGTTTGCTATTCAAAGATATTTGTGTGCAAATAATGATTACAATGACATTTTGCCAACATAACCTGTATGAAATCACATCATTATTTTTTTACTTCCTTACTATCCCTAAATAGCTCCCATCCCAACTTTTTGACCACACAAAACATTAAATATATTGGGATCACACTGTCTGCAATAAAATAAGTCAACGTAAATAAAAAATACTACATTTTACTACATACAATACTACAATACTATGTACAATGTACAATACTACATACAGTATACCATGCTCACTTATGATTAAAAACATTTACAACACTTGGCAGATTATTTGTTCAGTGTAACTTTTGTAGGTGTATACAGCATTTGGAATGTTTCCTCATGTATCTTACTAGTACAATAGGGTATGTTTTCCCAGGCTGAGGATTAAACCCTAGTCTGAATAGGAGGTAACATATTTTCCCAGTGCACTATGCCAGCTGCTAAAATATACCCAATGTGGGGTTCAAACCCATGACCCTGAGCTTGAGTTTCATTATGTACCAACTGAGCTAGCTGGGCCACTGCACACAGACACAGATACAGATACAGATGCAGATATAGATAGTGGCATTGCGTTACACCCCTACAAGGCATGATATCTGCCTACTGCACTGAACACAGCCAGTGCAACTCAACAGTCACACTTCAATAATAATCTCATCTACACTAGATATAAAAATGTAGTATTAATGTAGGATCAACTCAAGTTTAATTATGTTCATGTATATCTTATTATGGTTTTCATAAAGTACATCAATAAATCAATGATTTTTTTAAACAAAGTACATTATTTTAGGCCTTTTTCTGAGCAGCTATTTGCATATCAATTTTAAAGGCATTTTTAAAGATATAAACAGGCTGTTTATACAATATATTTAGCATAATTCTAAAGGACATGTGGAAACATGTGCAAAATGTGGACCTTGGGGAAATAAGAAAAATGTGGGTCTCAGGAGAACAACATGCAAGAAAAATCTATGATATGGAACCTTCAGTTTATTACCATCAATGCCATGCAGAAGGGCAGTAATTCTGTAGGGATAGAAAATTAAGCTAAGAACAAGATGAGAGTGCTATCCATGACAAAGAATATGATTGATGAGGATGAGCAAGTAGCATTTATGAGTGAATACAAGGGGAATTGCATATTTCGTTGAGAGCAAAGAAACAAGTGTGTGGGTAACAAAGGGTGAAAAAAAGGACACCACTTTAGATTAAGAGGAGAAAAGAGCAAGGCTCATAAGGAGCTGATTGAGGAAGGTTGAAGAGCAGGGATAAAAGGTGTGAAGCATAATTGCTGATGAAATAGAAAGTGTGGAAGGTTAGATACTAAAGAGTTTAATCACTAGGCAATTTCCAAACCAATTGTTAGTGCACATTGGTGAATATGTGTGTCTAGTCTCTGCATGTTCCAAGCCTAGTAAGAAAGCAGTGATTCAGACCACAACAGCTCTACCTCCAGTAATGGCAGTGTTTTAGCTGCAAGCTTTTAAATGTGCTTATCGCAGCATTCATGCCTGAGGCCTGTCATCACTGTCACAATGCCGCCACATCCCCCCCCCCCACCCCCATGCCTGTGATCTGTCTTTAATCACACCTCCCTCGTCTGATGAATGGCACTGCATAGCTGCTTATATTTACTTATTTATTTATTTACCATACAGTAAATACCCATTAAACAATTCATGGCTGTCTCAGGTGCACCTGACTTACAAGCAAAGCTCAATCTCACTGACTCCAGACCAGCAGAGAATGACATGTGCAGTTAACTATATTTTGTTGCATTATTAATAAGCAGCAGGTGCAAATCTAATACTGAATGCAAGCGAACTTTGGCTGCATCACTGTACAGATCCTGATGAAAGTATGTGAAGGTTCTTTGATGTTTCAAAATGCTTCAACATGCACATAACAAAGAGGACTGGAACTAATAACTTTACTAATTAATTTTGAAGGCTAACATCTACATAATGAATTAATAATTTTACTTACTTTTAAACCAACTACATGTTGTAATTCATAGATTTAATATGGTGGGTTAAAATTCTAAAGAAGGCTCAATTCATTTCACATAACTATTACTAAATGTATACATTTATACATACATATTCAGTACATGCTTTTATCCTGAGTGACTGTAAAGACTTACTCCAGGACTCTTATTGATATAGTAGTGTGAGCATCCACCTCTCAGTGTTTGCATGTATTCATTTAGCAGCAGTGATTGGAAGTACACTCATTCATAATGCAGCAGTACTTTGAGGTATACTCATTCACATAGCAGCAGTGTATAGATATATATTCTTACAGCAGCAGTATCTGGGAATATACTCACATTTGTTGGGATATATATTAATTTATATAGAAGCATTGTTTGATCATATTCTCTTATTTTTATAGTGGCAGTGTCTGCTCATATTTAGTAGCAGTGTTTGGATGTATAATTTTATTAGAATAACAGCAATGTTTGTATGTACAGTGGTAACCCTACTTATGAGCATCCCTACTAACGAGTATTCCAGGTAATGAGTCGAGATCTCAGAATATTTTTGTTCCAATTAACGAGTAAAATTCCAAGTAACGAGTAACCTAAATTTGTTCAACTATGCCAAACAGCTAGGGGTGCTGCAATCGTAGCATCCCCTAGATGCTACTGTAGAAGAAGAGGTCAGTCAGTACCTTTGACCGAAAGTGAAAGTGCTAGTGAAAGCAACGCTAAGGTAGCAAAAGGTAGTGTACAAGAAAGTTAGATAAATTTTACTTTTACTTTTCATATGATAAGTGTAACCATGCCATACACGTACGTCTCGTTTATTTAAAAAAAAAACCCATATAAACACATTATATAGCATATTAAGTATACTGTATTTTGGCCAGCTGACATGGATTAATCAGTTTTACATGTATTCTTATGGGGAAAATGCATCCAGCTAATGAGCAAACTAGCTAACGAGCTCGGCTCCTGCACGGATTACACTCGTAAGTAGGGTTACCACTGTATACTCATTCATATAGCAGCAGCATTATAATGTATACTTTTAATTATATATCAACAACATTTGGATGTATATTCATTTTTATACAACAGTTAGTTCCGACCTCACAATCTGATTGGTTGAGAAGTATTCTAACCGTGCTGATATACGTGATAACAGCACGGCCTTCTCACACTAAAGCTGTATTACTCCTGTAACGGCATATACGCACAAACATTTTTGTATCTGTGCTTATACAACCTGCAGAAATGAATCAAATGGATGCCTTTAACAAAACATTTGACCTGCAACCAGTTTGGACAGACTCTGAAGAAGAGTGTGACTCCACACCTGCATCAAATTCTGAACCTACGACACCACGAAAACTGTTATGTCGACTACAGTGACGGCAGATTAACTGAAGGAGCTGGAACTGGCTCGAAATGAGCAAAATACAAATCGACAAACAAAGTGGGCTACAACAGACTGGCTCTTACAAAATGACTTTAAGGTCAATTTGGTAACATTTGAAAAAGCTGAGCTGAATTTAATACTTGGGCAGTTTTATGGCTCTATCCGCACCACAAAAGGGGAGCTTTACAGTATCAGCAGCGGAACTACTTTTTGGCGGAAGGCTGTATTAAAGCATATTCATTATGATTTTCTTGAGGTTCTTTGATTTCTTTTTTTTTCATTTATTTTGTAAAAGAAACTGTTGTATAAAAGCAATAGAACACTCGAGGTCATGTGTTATCGCGAATACGACCAAATCACAGCCGTGATGTTATTCGCGATAACACACTCCCTCTCGTGTTCTATTGCTTAAGTATAGCGACAGTGATTGGGTGTATATTCATTCATATAAGCAAAGTTTTAACATATACTTTTTCTTGTATAGCAGCAGTGTTTAGACATATTTTTATTCATATAGCAGCAGTGTTTAGACATATATTCTCATTCGTATAACAGCAGTGTGTTTGGACATATATTCTCATTCATATAGCAGCAGTGTTTGGATGGAGAATTGACCTTCCGGTCTTCCATGAACGGGGTCCATTAAACAATGAGTGGCAGTTTCAGGGCCACCTGACTTACAAGTAAAAATCAATCTTACTGATTCCAGACCAGTAGAGGATGACACGCACACACGCAAACTATAAACCACAGCCTTGTACATTATTCATATGCAGCAGGTGCAAATTTGATCCTGAATGCAAACAAATTTCAGCCTCATTACACCACAGATCCCATTGAAAACATGAGACGAATCTTTGATGTTTCAAAATGATTCAAAATTCATGCAGCAAACAGGAATGAAACTAATCACTTCTCACCACACCACTGGGAATAAGTAGTCAATATTAGCCTATGGATTATAAGGCCATTTTCTGGACAGAGATTAGGTAATTAAAATATGATTTCTTTTTTCATTGAATACTTTTCATTGTACAATTAGACATTTCCCAAAGCAAACCTACCTCTGTGATTCTTTTCATTCAGTTATATTTTAATCATAATGTGTATAATTGTTTGTTGTTAAAGGAACATTCACTGTTTTTAATCTCACATATGTGTACATGTCTTTAAATAAATGAGCAGGGTAGTGTTTGCACTACTCAATGAGGAGTTAACATTTACAGGGTTAATTTCTATTCAGCCTGACTCAACCAAACCCTTTTGGATTTTGCTGTACATCCCTGGCCCTATAATGCCTGACAGTATGGATATGTATGACAGTTCATATAATGGAAGACCAAACTGCATTAGAAACATTCGGTTCCCTCCCAGTACAACAGTCCCATTAATTCAGCTGCTAGAATTCTAGAAGCTAAGCCCAGTAATCAACTTGGTCCCCATCAATCACACACACTTTGAGTAAGGATACGCTATAAATCTTAGAAAGAGTGGTGAACATTTCCTTCAATAATCTAATTTAAATAATAAGAACTATCATCTATTTATGGCATAGAGATTTTTACAATTTACTTTTGTAAGTTTTTTTATACTTCCTTTACTGTATTAAAGTGGATGAAATCTTTTAAACATTACATTTATCATCTGAGCAATTTGCATATTCATATTTTCCCTGAAGCATTCATTAAAAACTCGCTGTTTAACATTCATTCAGTTAATGTGGTACCTGTCATAACAAAATATTCTTCCACTATATTTAAAAATTACTGAATATCTGAAAATTGTGACGTAATTTTTTAATTCAAAAGTCTATCGTCTCTTTGCTCAAAAATGATTTACAAACCAGATTTTATGAATAAATGAGCATGAAGCGTCATGATCAAGGGAAGGAGATTTATATAAAATATTTTTTATTACGAAAAAAAGAACCCATAAAAATGGTTTGTGAACAGCTCTTGGGCATATGATTATATGAGAAACCTTTACTTGGTAAGGAACTTTTAGAATATGTGGAGGTTCATTAAACTTTAAAAACATGGACCTCATTCACCAATATTTAAGTTTCTTCTTACACTTGTTCTTAAATAATACTGTAATTTAAACCATGTCATTTTATACAACTGAAGAATTCAAGAAGGCTCATTAAGCAGTTGTTTTTGCACAAACATGTCAGCACTCAGGCATAAGTGTGCTCTTCAGTGGGTGTAGATTCTGCTCTTACCAATGAACAAATCCCAAATAAGAAAACATTTGTGAATGTCAGAATCTTCTTGGAAACTGTGTATGTGGGTTTTAAGAAGAAAGAATAGTTGGTGAATGAGGCAAATTCTTCACATTTACACATCATTTACAAAAATTAGTTTTTCAATAACTACCCACTGAAACACTGAAAGGTTATGACTGTTTTATGTTTGAGTGTATCTGTACGACCTGCCTCTGCATCAACATGTCAACAAGGTTCACACACAGAAGAGAACGGAGCATGATTCTTACCTTAAACAATCGGAGAATATTAGCCACCATGATGGACACTGAGCTGGAAGAAGCCCCAATGACACCTACAACTCTCTCTGGCTTACTGATGATTGGTTGTTTATCCTCTGGGCATTTCACATCTGTCCCATCCTTTTCTATGAGCGCCTGGACAAAAGTAAGAGACTGCTCCAGTGCATGAGTGTCCCGTGAGCAGGTGTCCAGAATACGGGCTCCCAGTGTGATGTTGGGGAGCAGCTCATGGTCATTGTTGATACGGTCCAGAGCAAAGAGCATGGCCTCTAGACGATGAATTCCCTTTTCCTTCTTCAGCTCTCCACAGGGTTTTCCTCCATGGCCACGTGCATGGACTGGGAAAAGGCCTCCCAGGTAAATGTCCCCATCAATGCGGATGGAATTTAAATGCACATGGCCTGGCACTTTGGGTCTTGCTGCTAGTGTAGCCAGGAACAGACTGATAAGAAGCAGCAGAGAACATAAACCAAAACAGCTGTTCCATCTTAAACAGATGGATGGAGACATTGCAACAGTTCAGATCTTACCACGTCTCTATGTTTCTTAATCAGAAATGTTTTGTTTGATTAAGAAGGTGATCAGTAGTGATGCCTTTCAGGGGCGTGGAGTCATCTTAAAGTTTATTCTTCTGTAAGTCTCTGAAGATGAACTGACTTAGACATTGGATTTTAGAAGCAGTTGAATATCACTCCATTATCTATGTAATCCATGAATATTCTTGTCAGGGGGATTCTGCCAAGATAATCAAAAATATTTCCCTCCCTCAGGGTTTCCAATCTCTCCCTCGCTGAGGGGTAGGCTGGAGGTCAGTCCGTAAGGCCGCAGCACTTTGCCCACCTCAGTGATTTCCTGGAAAACAGAATGATGAAAAGAAATGAGTCATAAAAGAAGTGAAGAATTGAAGACACATCTGGATTGGAAAAAACAGTGCAGTGTTGCATTTTCTCCAGTTTTCTAGTTACATTTTTCACTGCACCTCACTGAGAAATCTTTCTCCATGTCTTGTTCTCCTTCTCTCTTCCTTTTCTTCTCTGTCCTTCTTTTTCAAGTACAGCCACACTCAAATCTTCCCTCTCTATGCATCTTCCAGTTAAAAGGTTGCTACAGGCACCCAAGGTCAAAAAGATGCTTCAATTACCATATTTATTTTCTTACCATTTTAAATGAATGTGCAACAGTCTGATTAACCACATTTCTTATCCAATTAATTTCATTCTCCTCTTTGGTTTTTCAGTTCAATTGAAATGATTTGTGTTGGTAAAATATTCCTTATGCAACTTGCGGAAATGAATCTCATGTTTGAATGTATGTAAAAATATTTTTTTTTTATTTTAAATGTAGTTTAACTGAAACTGGGCTGATTTTAGGAGGTTCTGCTGAGGACTCAACAGTGAGTATGAAACTAATTTAACAAATTAAAGTGATATGATTTTTCAAATGTGTTTCTTGCTTCCGGGTCAGTGTTTCTTTATCTGATGTTTTCCAAATGTAGAGAATTTATCAGTAAAATTGCATTGTTACTTAATAACCATATTATTACTAAAAATCCAGGAGTCCAGGTGTTTCTTGAAATTCAATAAAAGCTTTAATCTAGTATAAGTTATCACAGTAGCACACCAGCAGTGTACCATAGTGGCCTGTAATCCCTCTACTGAGCCAAGTTGACCATCTCATTTGATCTCACCTTTTCCCTCTTTTCTCCTTTCTTCCCCCTCTTCTTCGACTAATAAAATGCACATGAAATGTCTCCTCAAGCACATGATACTTCAAAGACTCACAACAGGGCTTCAGAAGGGACTATGAAATGGTTTTTCAACACTGTGCTTCGATAAGAGAGCCTTGAAGAAAATCCTTCCCCTGAGAATAAGGAGCTCCATCCATATGTTCCATTCTCTCCTTTGCACTGTTTGTTTCAGTTGATTTGCTTGAAAGTGTATTGGTTTTGTGTCTGTATTTTATTGTAGGGAAATGTGGCTGTTATTTGCATGCAGTATTTTCTGACAGAAGGTTACTTAACTAACATTGGCTTTGATCTGGTTGAGTAATGCAGGGGGAGGGTCAAGCACCTGCTGCTAAAGATCACTCATTACCCAAGTGCTCAGGGAATCCTCCCTTTTGCTTACAGCAAGCACTCCACCCCACACCTCCTGTACTTTACTCAAGCTGTTGGCTGTGAAAGTTTGTTAATTAATACCAAGAGACTTCATGCCTGAAATTAGAAGAAAGAATTATATACCACTTAATATAGCTGCTGAAGTGAAGAGTGTGTCCATTATCAGAAATGCATATTTATCTTATGTTATGTTGCCCATTATGACATGCTCCCTAAAATATGCAGGTTTATTGATGTTTTACATTTTCTACAAAGTTGGCAATTCTGCAACATTGCTACCCCATTTGACACAAAAATGGAACCAACATGTATACATAAAACAGTACAACATGAATACATACAGCCGAACATTAAAAAAAATTAAGTATTGTGAAAAGGCAAAATTTTTTCATTATTTATTTCAAAAAAGTTAACAGTCATACTTTATTTTCAGCACCTGTAAAGTGATGTATGTTAAGTCTTGTTTAATTTTAATGTTGATCAGTATGGCTTATACCTAATAAGTTGACTAGCACAGTAATTAGCAAAGTAATATCATGGTCAGCAAACTATTTAGTTGTAGCTTTGGCCATGTGGGCATGTGCCAAGTCATGGTGGAAAAGGAAATCATCATGTCAGTAAAGTTTGTCAAAAGATGGAAGTAGAGAGTGCTCTAAAATGACATTGTAGATGGCTGCATTTAGTCCAGACTTGATAAACCACAGTGGAAAAAACAACAGCAGGACCTTGATTTCCAAATGAAATGTAAAATTGACTTTCATCTGAAAAGAGGACTTTGGACCACTGAGCAACAGTTTTTCTCCTTAGCCCAGGTAAGACTCTTCTGTTTTTTTTGTATCTGATGCCCATTTATGCCCTAATCCAATGTGTTAGTGTAATATCATAGACTTTTGTAATTATATTGTTTATTAAAATGTATATAGCTTAGTCACAATGCCTCTCCACTACAAACTGTGCTCCTTTACTCAAATATAATGTTTATTCTAATAAAAAACATATACACTTCAAAGGGGACAACAGAAACCTGTATGGACAGAAAGTTTGAAGTGTTCTTTGAAATTGTCTAAGTGGAAATAAAATTCTAATTGAAAAGTGCAAAATTAAATCACCTGTTCTCACTGTTTATGATTTTGGCTGCAAATATGCCAAACTCCAGCCTGCATGTGAAAGCATGTTTTTTTTCTTTTTGCCAATTTTATCCCCTTCCCAATGTAGTTAGTTAGCCCATCCCATCCATTAGCCCAGCCCAGCCCATCCCATTCCCAATGTAGTTAGTTAGCCAGTTAGCCCATCCCATCCATTATTACTTTCTCCATCACTTTTGCAATGTCTCTGATAGGTGGGTGAAGTCAAGCACAAGCCTCCTCCGTTGTGTGTGATATGCCAAATGCCTCTTTTCGAACTACCACTGATACACCGTCACTGGGGAGCCAACATGCTTGGAGGAAAGCGCAAGATTCCCAGCTCCGAATGAACCAATCAGTAGATGCCTGAGCGAGTGGACACTGCAACGTGAAAGTGATAGGAAGAGAGAGCGCCATCTACTCACCCAGAGAGAGCCAATTTTTGCTCTCTTGGGCCCCAGCTGTTGATGGCAAACAGCATGACTTGTAATCCTCTGGTCATAATGTCAGCATTGCACATAAATATTATGCCTATATTTTTACAAGTTTTATGTTCCAGTATTAAATTAATCAGTTTGGAAATGTTTATGAATTGCCTCAGTCTTTGAGTTTGTGTTTACATATTTGTCAATCAAATGTGTTTGACCAGAAGAGTCCCACAGATCATCCTGCTTATTTTAAGGTGGAGACATGATGCTTTGCATGCTAATAAAGACATAAGTATTATTTGAACATCTCCACAGCTGTCCTACAGGATTAAAATTCACACTTTTTATTTCTTCTGTGTAAATGTTGTTTAACTACTGAAACTCTTTTATGAATATTCTATCGAATTTCACTACTATAATATTTCTCCAGCTTTGTGTTATGATTGGAGGAGCAAATGACCCAGTGGCCCCCATAGCTGGCTTATGCATGTCTATATTTGTACTATATTGTATTTGGCTGTATTGCATATGGTCATTATAAACTGTAATTGTTAATGTCTGTTCCTCATCCTGTAATGGATTATCACTCATATGTAGTTATTATGATCCATTTCTGAGTTTGTAAACAGAGAGCAATTTCTGCTGTGAACCGTTATCTAACAAAATAAAGGGCTTGAATTCACAAATGGCTGTCTCAAAGGGAATTTTATACATAGAACAGAACCAATCTAATTCTCACCAAATGCAATTCACTTGACCAAAAATCTAATTTGTATTATTTTACTCAAAATGCATGCAAAACATGTTTGATGTCCGAAGTTAGTCATTGTTTTGTGCTACAGCTAATGTAACAAGTAATGGAACCATGTATTTCCAGTTTAGTATCATACAAACTACATGCATAATTTATCATATACAGGTGCTGGTCATAAAATTAGAATATCATAAAAAAGTTGATTTATTTCAGTAATTCCATTCAAAAAGTGAAACTCATATATTATGTTCATGCATTACACACAGACTGATATATTTCAAATGTTTATTTCTTTTAAATTTGATGATTATAACACAACTAATGAAAATCCCAAATTCTGTATCTCAGAAAATTTGAATATTGTGAAAATTGTTCAATATTGAAGACACCTGGTGCCACAATCTAATCAGCTAATTATCTCAAAACACCTGCAAGGCCTTTACATTTTCTCTCAGTCAAGTTGGTCAGTCGAATCGAGTTCTGTAGGCTATACAATCATGGGGAAGACTGCTGACTTGACAGCTGCAGTAATCCATGCCAAAGGAGCCCCCACTAAATTGCATTTACTACAACTGCCTTGTATGCCTTATAACTTACATTGTCCATGTGTTTGTCCATTGCTGGTCTTATAGTATCAGAATCAACATAATCAAGTCATCCTTAGGTTATTTACTATCATGATTCCATTTGAAACAAGAATGTTAAAACAATACCAAACAGGTGACTGAAGCTTCCATTACTTAACAAACTTCCGACTCCAATTACATCTTTTTGATTGATTGATTAAATTTGTACTAAGGAGTAAATTGTCCATATTTTTTGGTCAAATTTCTTTCAAAATAGCAGAATTCTGCTCATGCTTCTACATCTGTCCTCCGTACCTCCCCTTTTGAAGATTTCTCCTTTTTCAGCTTCAGTGCACACACTGGACTGACAGCGTTCCATCAGTTTGAACCGTAATTGATCTAAAAGGAACAATCTCCCTTCAATCTCTCAGAAAATTAAAAAAGAAAAGGTATCTGTGCAAGAGTATAAGAAGGTGAACTGAAAGAGGAGCTCACAGTCAAGGAGATCCAATGTCTGTCCATGGTAAGCACACTGAAGGTGACAAGCTCCTCTGAATACACTCCATATTTCCATTAGGCAAGTCATTTGTCCCAGTTCATTCACTGCAAATTCAGTTTAATCACTGCAGACTGAATGGAAGAGTGGAGGTCATACCTGTTCCCTGTTTCACTGCTCAGCTATGAGCCAGAGAAGAAGCTGCACAGATGGTGTGTGTGACTATAATGAAGAGAGAAGAGAACACTGGTGACTTCGGGAAAAAAAGAAGTGTCAAATAATGCAGGCTATGCTTTTTTCCCCCCTCTGCCTTCCTGAAAATGAAAATACTAAAAATAAAAATAAGTATGATTTAGATTGGTACCTGACAGTGTCAAAGTTTGTAATGTGAATTAAACTGTAATGAATGTTAATTTAGTATTCTGTTGTGTATTTTATTATTCATTGCACTGAAGTAATACATTTATTGAATTAAAAGTATTTGCATTTTATGCAAGAACCTAGTTTAACTACTTAAGCTCTACCTCTGGTTCCAGACTAAAAAATAAGAATAAGTGCTGCTGTACACAAGGATGAATTTGACAGGAGGGCACATTTGTTACCATGACTCAAAGACCACACCACCAATTAAAATATTAGCTAACTATAAGCTGATTCCACTGTAGATACTGTAAATCAGTAAAATATGTATAATGACATGGAACAACATTTTTGCAATTACAATAAAAAGCAAATACATTAAAATAGCATCAGTATCTGAACTTCTATTTATTAACACTGAAAATGTTTGACAAGACTAACAGTGACATTAGAGAGTGAGGTTGTTTCCCAAACATCACACATTGGAACTTTACATACTACACTACTGAAAGCACGTCTAATGGTGATATACTATTTTTCACATAGTACACTGTAAAAAATGTCCGTAGATTTTACGGTGAAAAACTGTCAAACCATGACAGTTTACCACCGTAAATGGAAAATAGGTTAAACAGTTTATTTAACGGTGAAATGGCGTAAATAAAAACACCAGCCAAAACGGTCATTTTTACATATTTTTCCCGCAAATAATACAGGATTTCAATGTAACATATATGTGCACTGTGTTTATAACAAATATATTCCGTAATATGCATATACCAGCAAAAACCATAATTTTTGCATTCAATTTCTGTAAATAATGCATTTTGTCACTTATAAATATATGTATGGATCATTATGTTGACATGATAAAAATAAAGTAACCTGATTTCCTAACCCAGTTAACAGTGAAACTATTTCATGCATGATCAAATTGAAAACATTTGCTTGGAAAATTTACTTTGCAATGAAATGGTACATTTCATGATCAATCATTACTTGGGATTTTGGGGGAAACTGATTGGTGTACATACACTGTAAAAAAAATCTTGTCAAATTTACGGTGAAAAACTGGCAGCTGTGGTTGCCATTTTTTCACCGTAAAAAATACAGTGATCTTGCACTGTAAAAAAAAAAAACGTTACATTTACGGTAAAAAACTGGCAGCTGTGGTTGCCAGAATTTTACCGTCAAATATACGGTCAGACTGTATGATAAATTACAGTATGCATGTTTGACAACCATGAATTTTACATTCAAGAACCATTTTTTTCACAAATTACTACTGTAAAAAACATATACATATATACTATAAATAATTATTTTAAATAACATACTTATTAATGCATTACTTGTACAATAAAACACTATCATGGCATGACAAACAAAATAGGTTTTCATATAGTATTTTATTTTAATTGCATGGTAAAAGGGTGGCACGGTGGCTTAGTGGTTAGCACGTTCGCCTCTCAGCGCTGAGGTCTTGGGTTCGAGTCCGCATCTGAGCGGAATTTCCATATTATCCCCGTGTCTGCGTGGGTTTCCTCCAGGGTCTCCGGTTTCCTCCCACAGTCCAAAAACATGGAGGTCAGGTGAATTGGCTACTCTATATAAAAAAGAAAGTGTGTGTGTTCACCCAGTGATGGACTGGCACCCTGTCCTAGGCTTAGTTGAATAGTGTAATGCTCTACCCTGCGCCCAGTGAGGGCCGTATATTTTACAGTGAAATTCTGTCAATGAAGTTAGTTTTTACTGTAAATACAGTGTATTTTTTACAACGTATATATGTGTTTTTTACAGTAGTAATTTGTGAAAAAAATGGTTCTTAAACGTAAAATTCACGGTTGTCGAACATGCATACCGTAATTTATCATACAGTCTGACCGTATATTTGACGGTAAAATTCTGGCAACCACAGCTGCCAGTTTTTTACCGTAAATTCTGTATTTTTTACGGTGAAAAAATGGCAACCACAGCTTCCAGTTTTTCACCGTAAATTTAACAAGATTTTTTTTACAGTGTACAGTGGTAACCCTACTTACGAGCATCCCTACTAACGACTATTCCAGGTAACGAGTCGAGATCTCAGAATATTTTTATTCCAGGTAACGAATAAAATTCCAAGTAACGAGTAGCATAAATTAGTTAAAGTATGCCAACCTCTAGGAGTGTGGCAGTCATAGCATCCCCTACATGCTAGCATAGAAGAAGACCTTCTTCTATGCCTTCTGCTAGTCATTACCTTTGACCGCTGTCCAGTGAAAGTGCTAGTAAAAGCGACGCAAAGAAAGCAAAAGGTAGTGAACAAGAAAGTTAGATAAATTTTACTATTCATATGATAAGTGTAACCATGCCATACATGTACGCCTGTCCACCTGTCCTCCTTAGCTGCCAGCCTACACGAGCGCTGTCGTCGTCTAGTTTATTTTTTTAAAAAACCATATAAACACATATAATTATTTAGCATATTAAAGTATACTGTATATTGGCCAGCTGACACAGATTAATCAGTTTTACATGTATTCTTATGGGGAAAATGCATCCAGCTAACGAGCAAACCAGCTAACGAGCTCGGCTCCTGCACGGATTAAACTCGTAAGTAGGGTTACCACTGTATTTTGTTTGGCAGTGTGCGGTTTGTAACAGAGACTGTTGTTACCTGATGTTTTAGAGTACTTTCTGACAACTTGAGCACAGTTAAAGTTACCATTCGCTAACCCAAACACTCCTAGTATGCTACCATAACAAGACATAATACACAAGCCATTTTCTCATACCTATAATTGCCTATTTGTTGTGCTCTCATTATTGACCTCAAGTTCTAACTGGTGAAAGCTAACATCACAAATCAGATGACATTTCACAAACTCCGACAAGGTGAAAGCTGGGACCAGTGAAGCTGGTGATTGGAGGATATTTTTGAAAAGGCACCATAACACAAGCCTTAACAAAGGCTAAAAGAAGTTCCGGCACACACTGTAAGCATAAAATGTGAAGATTGTCTGATTTGTACCCAAAACATATCCTTTGTGCATTTCCAAAATAAGCATTTTTCTCCTCCATGGTATAATCTTTGGGTGAGACAAAATCAGATATCTATGCATCACCCAGTTCCAACTCCATCTCCTGTAGGACTCAGTTAGAACAGCTAAAACATGCCATCTCAGCATAGCTGATCAAACTTTGGCTTATTGATATTGAACATTATAGTATATTATTTATTCAAATTCTTAATTTAGAACTGAGTAAAACTTCTAGAAGTAACTTCTAGTGTTTGTTATTTAAATACAAGTTAAATGATACAGCCTATTGCTGAATGAAATATCTGAAGTTTAGGAGTAGGACCATGTCTGAAGCTCCACTTCCATCGAGTCATGCATCAATAAATTTCCATCCCTACCTCATGTTTCACATGACAAAGTTTCCACACTCAAAATCTCTTCTTCTCCATACTTCCATCCTATTTCTCAGTGCAGTCTCTGTTCATCAAAGTGAGTTCCAGATCTCTAGCTCAAAGCAGAGGCCAAACAGTGCTCCCTGAGTTCTCAAGAGATCTCTCTCCTCTTACATTCATTCATCTATTCTCATACACTAAACTAGTAAACAATACAACATGATTCTAAATTTTTGTGCAGCAGAATGTATAGCAAAACACATTTTTTAAATACTTGTAGTCATGAGTTTTCTACATAATTTACACATTACATTTTTGTTTTGAAAATTGCAGACATCCCAAGTGTCCCTGAAGTTCTCCCGCATGTTGATAGTGGCACCCTGATGCTCACAAATTACACACAATTTCCTGGAATCTACAGCAAGTGGGCAAAATTTATCCTGAACCTACCGACCAGTCAGTCAGTGGCATGCATAGGAACAGAAGTGTCATAGTAGAGGCAGTGCCCCAAAACACAAAAATATAAGACACATTTTATACCAGAATACACAAACGTGTATCCCTGTCTGATAAGAGTAAGGAATAATGACAGTCTTGACAGTCACACTGTAATGTGTGCAACAGTGACTTTAGCTTTGCCCATGGCGGGTTAAATTATTGCAAAAGACATGTTGAGGTGAGATTAGAAGTGTCATTCCTTTGAATATCACTCTTGCATGGATGGTTTGTTGCCAAGTCTATTTGAAAGGTAATGTACTGTATATGTTCCAAAAAATCCCCATGGGGAGACCTCCCAGAGATGAATTTTCTCAGATCGGGATTTGAAGTTTCAGAAAAAAATGTTTAATAGAACACAGCATTTTTGACAGAGTTGATTTTCCTGTTGCATAAATAGTTGCTAAACAAATGTTTGTCTTGCCCTGTAACTCTATGATTAGTTTAGGGAACAAGATAGCAAGAGAAGAAAAGAATTGCTCCATAAGGGTGGTCTTTATAAACTGAGTCACTGAAGAACTGAGTGATCCATCACAGCTTGTGGACAGAAGAAAATCCCAGAAGAGAAAAACGTTTGAACTCAAGAAATGAAGAAAACTCAAATCCACTCCTCATCAAATTAGAGTAACAGCAAAAATGGTTTTAACAACCTGGCTGTAACTGGCTGCTTTCAGATGACGTCATACCCATGGAGACAGCACAGTAAATTTAATCTGAGGTTTTCTGAATTCTGAGGTTTCAAAACCAAGGTTGATGGCATCCAAGTTCCAAAAGCTTCAGATCACCTCCTGTCAGAAGCAAAAACACATATCATTGTTATAATTTTGCTCTGTCTACTGTCATTATGCCCTTGAGCAAAGCAAGCCCTTATAATTTCATGGGGGACAAAGGGGGGGGGGGTCACTCTGGCTGTTGCCATCTACATCCAGCTGTGCACTTACAACAAAAAGGTCAGTCCAGATGTACCTCACAGTTTGAATGTACTGAGCAAGTTTGCAAAACAGGAATAACCTATTTAGTAGTCAGTAGAAATTGCACTATTCATTATTTCATTTAACAAAAAAAAAACATTAAAACATATAATTACAGATTATTGCCTGCTGCTAAGTTTAAATTGTAGTCAACTTGTAAGAAACTGAGATGACAGGATCTTGTTGTTTCAGTATCATTTGCAGTGTTTATTATTATAATTATTATTTAAATAAGTAAAAAAAAGACTGTCCTACTTTCATTTATCATTATCAAAAAATTAAGCCAACACTTTGCATGGACCATCGGTTGCAGTATATTATGTAAATCCATACAGATTAGGGTAGCAATGTTTATTAATGGCTTGCAATACATTACAGTAATCAGTCATGTATTAAAAAATAATCCAGCTATCAAGGAAGGTTCCCAGAACCAGACCTCCGTTATGTAAAGGTTCTCTAAATGTTGGGAAGAAACTTCCTCAAAGTAACATTACTGAAATGTTCTAATAACATTAAATGACCTTAATATAAGTTCTCATTGTTAGTAAAAAAACAAGTCATGTGTGACACTATATGAAGTTGACAGTTTCTTGGGGTAACCTTCTTTCAGCCTCTGGGATCGAAATGAAAGCTTCAGAAGTAAGGCAATAAACCACAACTGAAACATAATGCTGACTGAAGGTATAGAACAGGTATAAACAATGTAAATATACTCTTTGAAGGTAGAGAATGATCCTTCACTCTTGACTGCACCAAAGTTCAAAGGCATCAGTATCTTTCCTGTCACACTTTATGACACATTATGATGGTTACATTTAGAGTACCGAAACTGTTGCTGTGCTTACAAATACTGAAGAGCCATTGGACCAGAGTTTAATTCCTTAAAGATCCACTACAATTTTGGGTAAGAATAAAACTCTACATTTCTGACCAGTACAGGACAAAGTGAAAAGAACAAACAGTTTGCTGACTCTGTGACCTTCAGAAGTGTCATTCTCACCTCCCTAATTGGAAGACAGGTCTTTAGAGCTAAATAAATCATTGTCGTTGTCTAGTGGGAGCTCAGCCACACACTGTACAAAGATAAGCTGTGGAGGTGGTTAATATTTCATCAGCAGGCTGTGGTTTGGTGGTAACAGGGGACACACATCTAGCCTGAAGAAAAACATGGATCTTTGGAGTTTGGGATGTCACAGTATAAAAAATGCCTTACATCAGCAGAGCAAGAAAAGGTCGATATCCAGCCTCACTGTGGAGCAACCTTTCACAGCTCAGCAGTGAAGTGTGCATGGATGGATTCATCTGAACGCTAAACAATTAGCCAGAAGTATGTTAAAGGGCCTGTGCAGCCACTCTCATAATACAAATAAACAATGTTTGCACTTTAATGTATTCTGAGGGTTACATAATTTCTGAGAATTTGAGAGTTGTTTAGATGCTCCTTTTCCATTTAAAAGTGCATCATTTCTGAAGCGTGTATTGTACAAAAATGCATTTATATCGAAAGCATTCACCTTTCTTTTTTGAAGAATCTTGTAAAGAAAAGGCATTCCGAGGAGAACATGGTAACAATCTTTTACAATCTGCATGACTGAATGAATATTTAAAAACAAGGCACAAAATTAAAGCAGTAAATATTTCTAAAAGGCATTTAAGCTGCAAGCAAACCATTATGATGAAGATAATGGTGAATATATTTTGATATGAAAGTTCTCTATATTCTTTTTCTTCAGCATGCATGTTTTCACAAATGGAAGAAATTATAAAAGCAGCTAAAGTCTTCAGTGCAATACCGATGAGGCACATTTAGACAGTTATAGTCTAAGGCAGTAAATATTTCATAGGTTGAATATAAAGCTTTTTTGGAGGAATATCAGGTCATTTGAGCTTGTGTTTTTATCACAGAACTCTACAGTGTTCTACACTGAATAGAAAATGGGGACATAGTTCTTTGAGAAGACCCTTCAATGCTGGCCCACTTTCCTCAGCTCATTTTTCATCTTCCTTCAGATATCATAACCAACATGCTTTTGAACCCTTTATGGACCAAAGCAAAGGAGGACTGTTGAATGTTCTGCAAGAAGGGAATAATTTCTTTTGTGAGTATGGCGAGACATCAATTTTATAGTATTGAAATAGTATAAAATAAACATTGCTTGTATTCCTGAATCAGCCCTGCAACCTGTTTCCCTCATGGTAATTTCATGGTAAAAGATGCACTCTGAGCACACTGCCAACTCTAAAAGAGGAGAACCATCAACATCTATTTAAACTTCAAAAGGATACAGTGTCGGCTCTCTGATCCCAGCACTTTGGCACGATGTTTGGAAAAAAACATGTAAATAAGGACAAGAGGCAACATCAAGCATATCTCTGCCTCTCTCTGGTGCTCATTCACTCTGCTGCAGGAGCATTAGCCTTCATCTGCCCCCAGACGTGAGGGAGGAGTTCAGTAATTCACTTTGCCATGCAGTGATGCAAAAGAAAGGAGAAAGAGAAGCAAAGTGAACTTGGACAATCACCACTCGCACTCACTCTGCAACCCGATTGTTCAACTGCAAGTACACTGCAGTGTGATCATCAAGAATGTCATTAGCATTATAAAACCACTTGCAGCATCATCCATGAACGTCATTCCAGAAACACCTCCAGGCTGCTGGGGGCTTGAATTGATTTGAGGTTTCATGTTCTTCTCTTAAGTGTCTTAGCTGTTTTCGTCATATGTGACGTTCATTTTACGAGATTCATTTCTCACAAATCTTTCTTTTCTTTTTTTTTTACTACAAATATATATTTTTAGTTGTATTGTCACACACACAGTGACTATGACTGCACAAGTGGGGAAATTTTCAGTACTGAGGGAGGGGCTTCAGTCACCATGTTTTCAATAGCTGTTTATGTTACCACTCCTACAGTTCTGTTAAGAATATTTCATAGTATTATTATTACTTAGATAGATAGATAGATAGATAGATAGATAGATAGATAGATAGATAGATAGATAGATAGATAGATAGATGGACTAGGGCTGTTGAAGGTAATGCAACAATAACGCATTAACGCGATCTCAATTTAACTTGATTTAAAAAATAGTGCCATTAACGCAAATTCTATTTGGCCCTGCTAGTCATCCGTAGTTCATCTTGAGACTTGGCTGTGCATGGCATCCTTAAGATTAGAGGAGGAAAGGCTGCTTTACACTTTCTGCATCGAGTCCTGAGCGAACGATGACACAAGGCTCGTGCATTTGCCTTTTAAAAACAATCTTTATTAACATTTTTCACTCTAGAGTGGAATCTTGACTTACAAGTTTAATTTGTTCTGTGATGAAGCTCGTAACTCAATGTGCTTGTATATCAATTTAAATTTCAACTTTAAAGTGAATTGAAATGCTATTAATCCAATCCAGCAACCCAAAAAACATACACATTTATATACACTGTTTTGCAATAAGAAAAAATTACTTTATAAATAAATAATGTATAAAAACAATAATAATACATAATAAAAAAGAACGTCAAGAAATAAGCTGGTTTATTAAGTGTATTTACATTAAAGATCAGACGATCTTCATCAGTAACTTTTGATTTTTTCACAACACTTTCCTTGCTTTTACTTGCAGGGTATTTGAATAAAATCCTGTCCAAAGAGTTTATTCCTCTATTTCAATATGTTTAGAAAATGAGTGAGACGCGTATGTTTACACAGCACAACGCACCACCTCTTTTCTGCAGTTTCAGCAGTGATCTCTCTACACATATGCTCCCTATGCTTCCCTGGCTGAATTGCTCACGATTAATTGCGATTAACTATATGACGTACTGGGTTAGACAATGAAACTGAAACACCTGTCATTTTAGTGTGGGAGGTTTCATGGCTAAATTGGACCAGTCTGGTGATGAATCTTCATTAATTGCACATTGCACCAGTAAGAGCAGAGTGTGAAGGTTCAATTAGCAGGTAAGAGCACAGTTTTGCTCAAAATATTGCAATATTGCACATTATGGGACATAACAGAGTTCAAAAGAGGACAAATTGTTGGTGCACGTCTTGCTGGCGCATCTGTGACCAAGGCAGCAAGTCTTTGTGTCTAAATATTATTGAGCCACTAGTGGGTGTTTTGGAGGAGCGAGTCAGGAAAGTTTCCTCCACCAGCATCACGTAGTGACCTGACCACTATCCTGCAAGAAGAATGGCTTAAAATCCCTCTGACCACTGTGCAGGATTTGTATATGTCATTCCCAAGACAAACTGATGCTGTATTGGCCACAAAAGGAGGCCCTACACCTACTAATAAATTATTGTGGTCTAAAACCAGGTGATTCAGTTTCATTGTCTAACCCCTGTATATATATCTCTGAGGGCCTCCTGTAGCGTCCAGGACAATCAGCTCTCAACCTCCTTGCTTGCTCTACCACTAGCCACACTCTTTCAAATAATTTCGAAAACACCAGCTGCCCTTTACACTGTTCAAACACATCAAGACAAAAGAACCAATAAAATATTACCTAATTAATAGTAGTATTATTTGTAAACATTCAAAAATATTATCAAGAAAATGTTACTATTAAGAAAAATATGGACTCTCTCCTCTCTCTCTCTCTCTCTCTCTCTCTCTCGCTCTCTCTCTCTGTATGTCTCTCTCTCTTTCTCTCTCTCTCTCTCTCTCTCTCTCTGTCTCTCTTTCTCTTTCTCTCTTTCTCTGTCTCTCTTTCTCTGTCTCTCTCTCTGTGTCTCTCTCTCTCTCTCTGTCTCTCTCTCTCTCTCTCTCTCTCTTTTTCTCTCTTTCTCTCTACTATGGAGAAACCTGTGATCTTCAAGATGTATCAACCATTACACATTTAAACACTTGCATAACAGATATTTGTTTTGCTTGCATTGCCTTTTTCTCAAAACCAACCAAACAATAAATAAATAAATAAATACACAAATCCCTTATGAGGAGTGTTGAAATGTAAAAATGGCTCACAGCAGGCATCCGATTGCTCCTCCCAAGAAAGAACTGTTTTCTGATTGACAGAAAATGTTCAGCAACTATTCTCAGTCAGTTTGCACAGAACTGCACTAAAAATATTGCAATTTTTTTTGCATCAGGTAATACCAGATTAGCCTGTTACACTTTGTCCAATAGCAAGCCAGGTGTCAAATGACTAATGTGCCTCATTCAGAAGTAGCATTGCAATGCAGTTTAATACATACTGTTTAGACTCACATTGTAATAAAGTCATCAAACATCAAGAAATTAGAACATCATGAAAAAGATAATTGTTGTTCATAATTTAATTCAAAAAGGTAAACTGTCATTTTAAATTGATTACATATAAAGGCATTTCAAGATTAAGATTAAGATCAACCAATTTAGCCAATGTAATTTTTCACACAACAGAATTTGACCTCCGCATTTAACCCATTCGTTCAGTGAAACACACACACTAGTGAACACACTAGGCTGTGAGAATTTGTGCCCAAAGCGGTGGGCAGTCCTTATCCACCGGCGCCCAGGTAGCAGTAAGGGCATTAGTTGCCTTGCTCAAGGGCACTTCAGTCAGGTCCAGATCCTTACCACTAGGTTTTTTTGTTTTAATTTTGATCAATACAGCTTTTGGTCATGAAAATCTGAAATTCTGAATCTCAAATTATTAGAATATTTTGTTTTAAGTTTTAGTAAATTATTATTCAAACAGTATCAGCATTATAGCAAATGGCATTAAATACAGTATATCACTCTACATGTAATTAATATGACAGTTTACCTTTTTGAATTAAATGCTGATCACAAATTACATTTTTCAAAATATTTATGGTTCAATAATAATCACTTTTTAAATCAGAAAGTAAATCAGAAAGAGCATACAGTTTCAGAAATCAGCCCTGTTTATGCAGTTAACACCCCATCACTTGCCAAACACAAAGCAAAAGTTTTTGGAATTCACTGTGAAGTAAAAAAAAATACTCAGTTTTAGCTTGAGTCCAGCTATGGTTGTTTTGTATGTTCATGTGACACAGTGATGTTCATGAGCTGCTTCATCACAGTCCAAGTCAAGTATTGAGGGGTAGAGTCTGAGTCACTGGGGTGCAAGGTCAAGTTGAGTCTAGAGTCTTTGTGTATGAGTCAAGTTTTTGTAGAGTGTTTTATTCTCTTTGTTAGCATTGTATAAATGTCTACTAAGAAGTGATGTGTTAAACATAGCTTCACATAACTATAGTTCACTACTGAAAAACTTTAAGTCTGAAGGACAGAACTGAAGCATTACAGAGAGTTTGTGTGTTTAAAGGAAAAGGCAAAATAACTTCTAAAGGCTGAATTGTGGTTAGCATGTGTGCTAGCTAGCTAGCATAACAGATGTTTTTATAATTTCTTAAAATGTAACTTCAGTTTAATTACCTGAGAGCTTAAGCTAAACTAGTTATTGCCATAACTAACATTCTATCCAAACTTAACCAACCATTTCAAGTTGTTTATGCTCTTCCTTCAAATTCAGATGGAATTCAGGCTGAATGTTGTTTTGTTAACAATGAAATGCTCATTATTTTTACCAAACCTGCTGCCCTTGTGAGCTGAGCTGCAAAATCCTCAGGAACAGCTCTCAGAGATGAAAAGTTTTATTCATTTAACACTATAGCAATTGACTGTCATAGTTTAATTACCTTTGTTTGTGTTTATTCCCCATGCTTGAGTGTAAGTTGAGTGACCATTTTGAGTCCCAAACTCTGTCTAGACTGTTTCTTTGTTCAAGGTCTTATACACCTCTGCCATGATTAATGAGTCCAGACATCATTCTTACCTTCATCTGTTCCTCTCTTACTTTTGTTGAGCTCATACATGCTTCAAATTACTGCTATTATGCCCCACTTCTGGGGCCACAACATCAGTATACAGTATGAATACATTTTTTATACAAACCGCATTCCAAAAAAGTTGGGACACTAAACAAATTGTGAATAAAAACTGAATGCAATGATGTGGAGATGGCAAATGTCAATATTTT
>BRDA01014740.1:0-11070 GCA_036984385.1 Crenuchus spilurus | reverse complement strand
TATATATATATATATATATATATATATATATATATATAAAGGATCCAATTTATTTCATCATTTGATAAATGTATATTATTTGAAATATATAGCTGAAACTAAACATACCATAAGTATTTTGGCAAAACTACAGCTTCTCATTAGTTGAATGAGATTTCCGCAGATGTTCTGTACAGCTTCTCCATCTTGACAATAGTGACCTTACTATGCATTTGTGTGGGTCATTTTTTCACATAAGAAATATAGATATGTAACTGTAATTAAAGACAATTTCACTTACTATGATCATTTTTGTTCTGAGCAGATACTGTCTTTGTCTCTACATGTACGTAGTTGTGCACTGCAGCGGCTGCAGGTTTGTTTTGCGGCCCGCTGCGCCACATTAAATCCATCGCTCTGTTGTCGTTTGAGAGAGCCTGGCTATAGTATAGCTGTGATGCAAGGGCGCCTCGCTGCATTACTCTCCCGCTGCTCCACCGCTGCGGCCCTCCGCAGCCCTCAGACACAGCACACACAGACCAGCCCCGCCGCTTTCCCCCAGCGAGCCGCCTAATGTAGCGTGATGGAGATCGTTCCATATTCATGGCAGGGCGGAATTACTCAAAGCAAGCCTCATGGCACCTGTATCTCCTTTTTCCCCAAAGCTAAGCACAGTGACAGTGCCTGCTGCATGCTAACCTACCGTCTGTCACTTACACATCTTCATCAGGCCCTTACACCTTCTCTTCTCCCTCCTCCCTCCTGGGTTTTCTTCTCCCTCAGCTAGTCACCAGCACCAGCATTATATTCCTCCCCGAGGCAGAACCACATGGCTAGTTTTTGAGCTTTTGCTGATTACAAATGCTGTTATCAACCAACCTTTAAGTGTCATCTGCAATGTTCACACTTCAGCAATAACATCACTATCAAAATACTCTTTCACTAGCAACCAGCTAACTCTTCTCTGCTAACCACGCCAGCTGGTTCAACCACCTCTTGCAATAAGATGTTTAACTTGTAAATCAAACTACAAAAAACACTCCAGAGGAAAGACAGTCACTTGATAAAGCCGGGCGAGCTGGCAAGACGTGCTATTGAAACAGGTTGGCTTTTCCAGGCCATGTCTGCCAGACTGGAATTAAGGTCCTTCTTATAAAGACAGTCGAACAGGTTTTCCCAATAAAATTGCAGCAGTTTCTGTCAGCATGCCTGTCTTTCTCCCTCTCTCGTTCACTTTCCTTTTTTTCTCTATAACTGCATCCAAGAACATAACAAATGCTGCCAACTAAGGAAATGTTTGGAGCTAGGAAGGTAACCAGTTGTGTAAAAATCAAATGTCTGCATAAAATGCTGCCTGCTGAGGTACTTCCATCTGGCCGATTTTTGAAGGCACCATAGTTATATCCTTTCTAGCCTTACATTTTCCTGAACACTGAGTGTCAGCTGAAATGCAGTTTGTAAAAAATGTGTCCAACACCAGCACAGTGTCCTGACAATATTCTGTTGTATTTGCTGCAATAAAAGTCCAAACCTGTAAAATCTTATACACATTGTGCTTTAGGCTTTTGTCCCAATCAAGGAGAAGTGCACGTCATATAACCCAGTCATCTGAAGACTGAGACCAGATGATTAAACAGATAAAAATAGGCATCCTTTTCCAACTGGACCAGACTATTAACATCAGGTTTGGCTGAATTTTGATGGCATTTCTGTTATTTTTGATTTGAGTCTCTAATCTCTCATACATTTAATTTATACTGCTTTTAAATGGGTTTAAATGGGCTTTTTAGCCACTTCATTCTTACTTCCTATGTAGACTAAATGAGTCAGAAATTCCCACTTATGTGCCAGTGTTCACCTGTCCTCTCTAACCGGATTCTCCTTAATAGGAGCTTTGATCCTACATGTTTCATGTTTGCTTTGATTCTTGACTCTGCCCTAATCCCACCTTACATTAATGTTCCCACTTGTGTCTAGTCCAGTTCTCCTCTCATTCTCAGGTGTTCTCCTGTCATGGACAAGTTTGATGAGGAATGATGTAGTGAAACATACAACTAATGCTTAGAGGATCACTGAATGACTTAATAAATGGTGATTCGACAGAGATGAACATCAGGATTCCTTATACATGGAAACAAATGTAGCTCTTTTGCTTCATGCATGTCTTGTCTTGCATATACAGTACTATATGTGTGAGGTTTTGATCATTTCACTTTGCTGTTGTTATTTTCAGCATTTTTGTTCTTTTGGTTAATTCACTGTACTGTATCCTTAGTTTAGATTTCATGTTTGTCAAAAAAGCTTAAACTTAAATCTTGCCTGCATAATACATTGTGTGCAGGGATGAAATTTTGATTTCAGAGTTGGGGGCGTGTGGGTTGAGGAATGAGGTGGGGGGTGTAATTAATAAAAAAATATTTTTATGAATTATTAGTTAATATTAATACATTATAAAAAATTATTATTAATAATTACTAGTTACTAGTAATACTATACTAATAATAACTTATTATAATACAATAGTAATAATACTATAGTAATAATACAATAATAGCATGAATATAATCATTAATAAAATATTAATACATTATTAAATATTAATAAACTGTTAAGCGTGTGGCATAAAACCATCACCCAATTCTGTGTTTCACCTGGTAGTCAACTTCACTCCAATTCATTTTTACAATCAATTTTACACTTAGCTTTGGAATGTATGGTCAATAGACCTCATTTACATCAAATTATACCTAGAATTATAAAAACATATTAAATACATAGAATTATAAGATCTGGTACTGCTTTCTGATTGGCTGTTGGTGGTGAATTCCAAGCACAAAAGCATAAAAAGACTTGCGAGTGGGTTGGAAGCGTTTGAGTGCTCACGCACACTCCACTAAATGGAAAAAAGAAAATCAGTGAGTGCTGTGTGAATCGCACTCTCGCACTTAAAAAGTGTGCTCTTGACTTTTGGCAGTGAACCAGACAGAGTGGCCATGGGGAGGCCAATCACACGTTAGCAAGAAACAGCAGAGCCAATCAGTGAGAGTGTCGACGCTCTAAATGGAAACAGGCTTCAGCTTGAGGTTCCTGTTTCCACTTGGCTCTAGTGCCAGACAGTATTTTGTCAGGCTACAGTCAAGTCCAGACAATTAAAGAGTTCTACCAAAATTTCAGTGCCATTTCATAGGTAGAGCACAGATAGCATCAAGGCAACAGGCTTCAGTCTGGAACACGGTCTTTGTCTCTGTCCTCCTACTGCTAGTTATGCTGTATTTACTACTTATGTCCCTCCTTTGTCTACCAGTCTGTCTTGTTTCATGTCTGTTGTTTTCTGTCTGTTTACACTTGAGTGTACTTCTCCAGAACCAAGCAAGCAGTCAGATCTTTACTGTAGAATATATCAACAGGTATATGACTGCTGTTAAACCCACCGTTCTGCAGGGCCAGGACATCTCATTTAAAATCTGAACACATAAGCCACACAGTGCTCTCTGTAGGTAATAGACAATCTTCCTATACAGTGCAACTTACACACTGAACCCAAGACTTGCTGTGACCCACACACACAGACACACGCACATCCAAAACACACAGAAGCACATTCACAGCAGTCTGGCTGGCCCTTACTGTGGGTCAGGTTGCTGTCTCGAGCACAGCAATTTCTGCAAGTGTATTTCTGTGACTGTGTATTACCTCAATTACTGTGTGACAGCAAGGTCTAACTGTGTGTATACGTGCATGGCTTTGCAGTTTCTTTGTTTGCTCACTTGTTTACTTCTCAGTCTGCTCTTGTAAACAGACCGTTTGCAGTATTTCAGGTGAGCAAGCGTTTGAAGAGTTTGCAGTGATGGCAACGCAGTTGGGGGAATTTTAATGAACATTGCTGAGGATGCTATCAGCCACACACACACACACACACACACACACACACAGAGTGCTCCCCAGCCTCCAGGGAGTGCTTGTTTGGAAATAATTATCTTTTACAGCTGGTAAACTAAGCTTAGCAAAAGGCACTAGTCCAGTGTACACAGCGTGCATCAGTAACACAGATGCAATAATGCGATATAGCCAACTTACCTGAAAAGTATTATATTTATCTTCAGTGTACATGTCAGGCAATCACTCACCTGCTGTATCTGGCCTGAAGATTTGAAAGCCCATTGATTACTGTTGTATGTGACGGATGACCTACTACATGGGATTGCAGGGAGCAAGACCCAGTGCTAGACCATCAAACCACAGAGGAAAAATATTTGTGAATTTACCCCAACAAAACGCAGCACAGCCATTAATTCCCATTTTTTAGTGACCATTGTGGATTCTTCTTACCACTGCCATGTTTGCAGAAGTGATCTAGGTAAAAGTTAATCAACATTCACATGTTAATGAGCTAATACTTATTAATAACCAAAGCACTGTGCAAAAATGGACATACATGTTGATAATCAAACAAATCATTTCTTCTGTCCTCTTTATCTTAAAATCTAACATTACATTTGAGGGCCTTGTACTTATGACCACAGCATACCAGTGCCAACATCTCATGTTATAGCATTTCCTCTCATGTATTAATCCAGCAATCATAAACAGTGAAACACAGCTGTAAAAACAATAATAATTTTGTTCCAAGCACAGGGTGAAATTCTTATTAATAAGCAATAATGTTACTTATATAAATAAACAAAACAAGAAAACCTAAAAAAAATAAATCACAAAATTATTAAAAGCAAAACCACTGTTGCCAACAACACCACTGATTTTGTCGCTATATTTAATGAGTTTTCAGACCTGTCTAGCTCTTCACTGTTATTGGAGACTTTTGGAGAGTCCACGTGAAAGCACCTATTGTTCTGCAGTTACTGTCCCCAGTGAGCAGCGGGTGCAACCTTGAGCCCCTCTTCCGTCCCGAAGTACTGACAGGTGGTTAGTCTCACAGTAGCTTCACGCAGCCTCCCCACTGCAGTCAGAGCAGAGAGGAGAGGAGACCTAAATTCAAGGGCTGGTTGAAGCTGTGTATTGGGGATGATACACGGACATACTGCCTGCATTGTAAGGCAAATTTCTGTGTGAAACTATATGATATAAAGAAACACAACAACTCAGACAAACATACTCAGAAGGCAAAGCCTTTTAATAGTTGCACCCAAACCAAACTGCCATTAATGGGTAAAAATATCTCTTTAAAAAAAGACTGAAGCCACCATGGCAAAATGTGATATTTTTACATTAAACAATATGGGGCAACAATGACTTATTATGTAATGTGGGTCCAGGCAAAGTATTAAAGTATTAAAGTATTAAAGTCATGAAGTTTTCATAAATTTAATTTGTAGTCCTAAACATATTCAGGGTCTCTCCAAAAATGTTATTACTCTCTCCTACAGCCTCGATTACTACTACATGCAAATAACCAACTTGTGATGAGTCATGGATGGAGAGGTGGAGACAGAAGTAGCTTCAAACTGACAATTTATTAGTAAAACTAAACAAAGAGACAGAGACACTGAGGATCACACTTCTACTACATACACACATGATGACTGACACTAGACAATAGAACCATAAGGGGCTAAATAGGGTGGGTAACCAACAAAAGTATTACACAATAGGGGTGAATGATAACATCACATCATGGAACATCATATGGAGCATGTGACAGACTGCGAGTGAATGAGGGGCGTGGCATGACACAATAGTTCAAATTAGGAGATTACATCATATTGTGACTTTTAGCATTTTTAGGACAGCCAATAGCTACTTTCCTTACTGAGGAGTTGACAACATCACAAAACCACAGCAGGAAATATTCAGTGTTGAAATAAGAGATTTGTAAAACAAATAAACAATCAATTGGCAGCACGGTGGCTTAGTGATTAGCACGTTCGCCTCTCAGCGCTGAGGTCTTGGGTTCAAGTCTGCATCTGAGCGGAGTTTCCATGTTCTCCCCGTGTCTGTGTGGGTTTCCTCCGGGGACTCCGGTTTCCTCCCACAGTCCAAAAACAGGGAGATCAGGTGAATTGGATACTCTAAAAATTACCCTGGTGTGTGTGTATGAATGTGTATGTCTGTGTGTGAATGTATGTAAGTGTGTATGCCCAGATGTGGTTGGCACTCTGTCCTGAGTGATCCCCCTAGTACTCGATGCAGTCCTCCAGGTGGATGGTCGCTTCCGGTTGAGAGTACGCTGTGCACGATTGGCTGCCGCTTCTCGCCGGTGTGTGTGATTGAGTGTGTGTAAATGGAGTGTGTTGATTGTAAAGCATCCTTGGGTTTGAGAAAGGTGCTATATAAATGTAACAATCATCATCATCATCAATTACAATGCAATTACAATAAAAAAGGTACAAGACAAAATGTAGGCTAAAACACATGGATAGGCTAATTGGCTGATTTGGAAAATTAAGAATAATTAAACAAATTTTTAAAACAAAAATTTGAGTACGATAACCAGTTGCTGCATCAGCCTTTAGGTGCCAAAAAAGAAAGATTTGTTACTACAAAATAAATAGCATAAAACAATTCAATGTGTAAGTAGAGCCAGTAAAATATGAATTTACTAAGTCCGTTTCTGGAAGCCAACAGTAGCACATGCCTTTGCTGATATATTAGCATGCACATTTTCTCTCATAGCACCCTCTGTCTTTTGTCCATGATGCAATTCAGTGCCAATAACAGGTTAGATTCCCTGATGCCTTGACACCCCATGTTCCTGTAAATCTGACAAAGCCTAGTAAAGACCCAGGAGCCCAGACGGAGCTCCAGCAGCACACCCTACTGAGCTACACAGCTTCAAAGACTAGCATTTGCTAGCTCAGGGTAGCATGAGATAGTACTGGTAGAAAACTGGTGGTAAAATGACCAATAAGAAAGTCAGCTGTGAATAAAAAACAAGGTTTAAGCATATTTGTGCAGGATGAATGAGATATCTGTGTATGTCACTGTAGCCACTGCTTAATGATGCTTGCTGAGGACAGGCCGGGTAATTTAAGACATGATGGCCATGTTGCTGAGAGCATGAGATAAATCTACCTCATCACAATTAAGGCAAGGGCATGGTGAAGGACAGGCGTTATATGAGAGAAGGAGGGGTGGGCTTACAAAAAGGTAATTGAATGCTAAACTGACACGAGAAAGCTCCTCTTAATGAAAAATGATAACTTGGCCATTTAAGTCCAGAGAACTGACCAAATAGCCACACCAGATGTCCTAATTCTCCTCACTGAACCACAGCCCTGGAACATTCCTTAACATTTGCGCTCTGGCTTCGCCATTTCAATAATGTGGAAGTTAATTAAATGTGCACATATATCTGAGGGAAATGTCTCTTCTCTTCACTCACTCAAGGAGAAAGGCTTTCAGAGGAAACCTCTAATAAAAAAAAATATATGGCCCACAAATAAAAGCGTCTGAATTAGAAACCAGCATTTCCCTGTGGATATTAACATTCTTTATCACATCTAATGTGATTTCTTGGATGCTCACACTATAAAGATACTGTGTTCATTAATTAGAGATGTGGGACATGAAATTAAAGGAGAAAAACTAGAAACAGAACTACATGTGCCATCTAAAGGGACTGGACTGGTCTACATGGAGAAAGGTTCTTCCTGTGAACATGCAGAACGAGTCCTACTAGTCTAATCATTAGGATCAACAACCAGTGGCTAATTATGTGCATTTATTACATGAGATGTGTCTAATTAGCTGCACATTTAATAATGCAGTCCACCACAACACATAAAGCCCAATTTACATTTGACAGAAAATGTGTCAAGAGTTGGTACTGGCTAAATAGACCTCTGCCAAAGCTGAAGGTGAGTAGTTTTATAGTAACAGGGACAAGTTGAAGCTCCTTTATGTCAAAAATATATGGACAACATTGTATCCTGTGGTAAACAAATATTTCAAAGTCATGGTGATTACATACATCTTATGATGCAAATTCTTGGACACATCATCAGTGATAGTACCTGGGGTCATGGGGGGTTTCGAGTCTTTCAACTTCAGACCCCCTCACCCAGACGACGCGACCGGGAGTGATCAATTCCCGGCCTGTGTGCAATAAGCCATCACCCACTGCTTGTCCCTCCTGATCCACAGCCACCGTGAGGCTCTCGGATGCTGCAGTGATGGCCTTCCTCTTGTGTCAATATACAGTATTTGTACTATTTAGATTTTCTTAGAAGTTCAATTACGTCATATAAGAAACTTAGGACAGTATGCAAAAATGTGAATGAAAAAACGGTTTCCAACTTTTTACAGTGGGTATGGAAAGTATTCAGACCCTTTGAACTTTTTCACTTTTTGTCACCTTACAACCACAAACTTAAATATATTTTATTGAGATTTTAAGTGATAGACCAACACAACGTACCACATAATTGTGAAGTGGAATGTAAATGATACATGGTTTTCAAAATTTTAATTAAACAAAAATCTTAAAAGTGTAACATGCAAAAGTATTTAACCCCTGTATTCTGATACCTCTAAACAACACAGTGCAATCAGTTACCTTCAGAAGTCACTTAATGAGTTAATAGAGTCCAGCTGTGTGTAATTTAGTCTCAGTATAAATACACCTGTTCTGTGAAGGCCTCAGTGGTTTGTTAGAGAACACTAGTGAACAAACAGCATCATGAAGACCCAGGACCTCAGCAGACAGGTCAGAGATAAAGTTGTGGAGAAGTGTAAAGCAGGGTTAGGTTATAAAAACATATCCCAAGCTTTGAGCATCTCAAGGAGCAGCACTGTTCACTCCATCATCCAGAAATGGAAAAAAAGTATTCTACAACTGCAAACCTACCAAGACATGGCCATCCACCTAAATTGACAGATCGAGCAAGAAGAGCACTGGTCAGAGACGCAGCCAAGAGGCCCATGGTCACTCTGGAGGAGCAGAAATCCACAGCTCAGGTGGGAGAATCTGTACACAGGGCAACTATAAGTCTGCACTCCACAAATCTGGCCTTTATGGAAGAGTGGCAAGAAGAAAACTATTGTTGAAAGAAAGACACAAGAAGTGAAGTTTACAGTTTGCCAGAAGCCATGTCCACTTCTTCCTAAACACAAATGTGGAATACTGATTCTTGAGATGACAATACACATGTACACTGTGTGATGGTCCATCATCAATGCCTTAGAGCCCAGAGAAGTTGACATCACTTCTAGACACAGTTAACTTAAATGTTTTATTTATTTATTTATTTATTTTAAGTGGCATTTGTGATTGTAACTCCATATTGTATTGCTTAACAAAGGTTTGCCAATGTAGTTATTCAACCTTTCAATGGGGAAATTGTGGAATTTTCTTTCTGTGGGATTAATGATCATAAGTGTTCAGCTTAGACTTGTGCCCTTTGTTCTTTATGCACTGAAAATTTTCCAGATTCTTTAAATTGTTTCATTATATTATGCACTGAAGAAACATTATTTTAATTTTTTTTTTATTTCAATAATTACCTTACACAATTGTTGACAAACTGGAGATCCTCTGCCCATCTTTGCATTAAAATCACCTTTGTGGATATTGGCTTTGTACCAAATCATGATTACAATCACCTGTTGACATCACTTGCATGAAATCTCATCATTATTTCGTTTTTTTTTTACTGCATTACGTGCCCCCATCCCAACTTTTACAGAAAAGCATTGATGGATGAAATGGGATGCTGTGGCAGAACTAATGGAGCCTCAGGTCACCTCAGGTCATGTCTAAAGCCAACATCTAGTCTGTGGATCATTCAATATTACTTTTAGCAACATTCTTAGTATTTCAGACCCTAAAGACAGAAGTAAATGAGTGATATTCACAAGGACAATGTGCATTTTACAAAACTCTGAAATACATCCAGACCATCATATTAACACTAACGTTCTTTTTGAAAAAAAGGGAAATAGGATCCATAGTTCAAATGGATGCTAATGGAAAACTAAAAATAAATGTATATCATACAATTTCTGTTTGGCAGACCATGTGATGACTGACAGGTGATGTCATATCAGGCTAGGGTCATCTGGCCTCGGTGATGGCCCACCTAGCCAGACAGCAATAGGTTGAGATCGATTGAGGTGTGGAGCACGGTTGATGACTGCGTCTGTATAGATGGGCAGTTTAGCCCCCCACCCATCTAATGGAGGGAGGGCTGGGGGACACTCATTTGACAAAGTCATCCCTGCAGCTGATTACACCTTAATGATGAATGCCCGTACCTGTCGTTGTCAGCAGGGGTTCGGATAGAAACAATTAATGCCACGTCGATCCCCCGAAACATGGCCAACATCCTTCTACTCCCACCACCTCCTGTCTCCATTAGTGCCAAGCTGCCGCAGTGAGCACCAAAGCGGATGATGAACAAAGAGGCCAAATAAATGAATGAAGGAGTGAAAGAGCGAGAGAGGAATGAGAGCGAGAGAGAGAGGACAATGAAGAGCCCAGCCTTGCTACATTATCATCATTAGTATTAATAAGTGAGGCGCAGAGGAGAAGGGAATGAAACATATAAAAAAGGCATAGTGAACAGATGAGATCAGGTGGAGGGGAGGGGGAGCAGGGAAAGTAGTGACGCTGTGGCAACGAGGTCAGTGTGATGAATGAAAGTGTCTCACGGGGAATGGAGAGTATGTGGAATGTGCTTTTGTTCGGTCTACAGTGGGCACAATGCAGGTTTTGTGGGATAATTAAGTAGCGTGGGGGTGGATGCATCAGGCCTGTTCAGCCCCCTACTGAGAAGAGAACAGGGGGCAGGAAGGAGGAGTGAGAGTTAGGATGACATAATCAAGAATGTAAACCTGTAATGAATGATGGATATACAGTCTTACAAATTCTACAAAGTCTACAAATTTTCAGCATAGATCAACTGCAGACTAAAGTCAGAACTAACTTTGTTGTAGTACTGGATTTAAAAGCCTGCTGGAATTTCAGTCTCAAGGCTCTCAAGACCAGTGTTGGGAATGTTACTTTAAAAAAGTAATTAGTTCTAGTTACTCACTACTTGTTAAAAAAGTAACTTAGGTAGTAACTGAATTACTCTATAATAAAAGTAACTCGTTACCAGGGAAAGTAACTATTTGCATTACAGTTAAAAAAAGTTA
>BRDA01014739.1:0-17668 GCA_036984385.1 Crenuchus spilurus | reverse complement strand
CCAAGACTAATTGACCCTGTATTGGCTGCAAAAGGAGGCCCAACACCTACTAATCAATTATTGTGTCTAAAACCAGCTGTTTCAGCTTCATTGTCATATATATATATATATATATATAATGTGTGAATTATTGTATGTATGAATGTATGAAGCCCAAATTATGGGAAAATAAACAAATAAATACTTGAAATTGTTTACAATTTGGGCCCTGAATCTATAATCTATGAAAGTTTAACTTTTTGAATGGAATTATGGAAATTAATCAACATTTCCATGATATTCTAATTTTTGGGAATGGGTCTCTCTCTCTCTCTCTCTGTCTCTCTCTCTCTCTGTCTCTCTCTCTCTCTCTCTACAAAAAGATACAAAAAGATATGTGAAGCTGTACACGTAGCAATAACAGTGCTGTGAGGATGTGATTGTGTTCAGCAGTTAGAGCGTTAGTGAGGTCAGGATGTTGGCTGATCACCACCACGACCACCTCATGTCAGCAGTACTGAAAGGAGCACAATTATTCTAGTGAACACAGCTCACTGCTGGGGGACCTCTGTCCCACACCTGGCATTAGACATGGTGCCAATAGGTTCATGTTTAGTCCTATTGGCAGTACTTCTCTACAGTCACTAGACAAGCTGTGTGTGTACACTGGTACATCTTCATTAGAAGGGCTGTGAAACGTTTGGACTTTTAGTGCATCTCCTGTTTAAAATCACAGGTTAGGACACACAGTTCGACTGTAGAATTACAGCAGACTGTTCTCATTGCCAGCAATAACTGCACCCGTCTAGAACGTTCTGCTTTAAGTCTGTCTAAAGCCCGCTGAGTCCTTTCCCCACCACGAGCATCCTAAGCAGGCCAGTTGAGGGATTAATTATTCAGTAAGTTGTGTTTGTGTGTTCTAAAGATATGTGGGGAAAACACGGCTTGTCATCTGCTGCGAAGGTCACCTTTAAGTTAATGATGTTCATACGTTAATGCAGCTGCGGCTGTCAGTTCTGATGGTTCAGCCTTTGCTCTTGGACCTCAGGGATCTGGCTTTGAGCATTTGTCATGCAATAAAAGGCCGTTTCATTTACTTCAGTGCGCCACTCGCGATTGTCATGCAATAAAAGGCCGTTTCATTTACTCTAATGCATAAGTGGAGAGGCACGCGCATGTGCCGCAGCGCCGCCTTGTCACTCAGCTGGACATTAATCCTGGTGCATACGGGCCAAGGAGGAGAGTGGGCACGTGCCAGAGATTTTCAGACGCATAAGCTTTTGGCTTTTTTTGATTAATAATCTGTTCTTCATGCTGCTCCAATACATTCCCGCTTTTAAACTTCAGCTTGTGCTGCAAAGCTGCTGGTCTCGGGGAAAAGAATGGTGGTGAACTTGCTGGTCAAATCTTCGTCCTTCTGTCCGTACGGTTCAGCGCCAGCTCTGCAGTGCAGTTCAGTGGTTCTGCCTTTCTGTGGCACATCAGTCGTTACTTCTGATCATGAATTTTTATGATAATATATTCTTCTGTTCAGCAGTTGTGCAAAGGTTTCTTGAACGCTCAAGAAGAAGAAAAATGGACCATTTACATTTCTAAACAGTTGACCTCTAAAAGGAAAGTATATACTGATCAGCCACTTCATTAAAACCACCTCCACTGGCCATTTTATCAGCTCAACTGACCATAGAGCTGCACCTTCCTTGTTTTTTTTTGGCTTTTTAAATAATTTTTGCCAATTTTATCCCTTTCCCAATGTGGTAGTAGCCAATCCTCTAGGGGGCTCTCTCCATCACTTTGCACTGTCCCTGACTCTAGGAGGGTGAAGACAAGCACAAGCCTCCTCCGTTGCGTGTGATAGTCATTATTAGTGATAGGTATTATTAGTGGATCATTGTCAGTGACACTGATGTGGTGGTGGTGTGTCGGTGTGTGTTGATTAGACACAGCAGAGCTGCTGGAGTTTTTAAACACTGTCCACTCACTAGACACACCTACGTTGTTGGTCTTTATGGATGTAAAGTCAGAGACAGTAGCCCATCTGTTGCTGCACAGTTGTGTTAGTGTTGTGTTAGTTAGTGTCCTTCATTGGTGGTCACTGGACGCTGTTGTCTGTATATTTATGGCAGGTAAATGATTCTGTATGAATCTGTCTGATCCACCAGCAATACACACCACCACCACATCGTTGTCACTACTGAGAATGATCCCCCGCACATATAACACATCCTCTCTGGTGGTGCTGTAGGGGTCCTGAGGAGAAGGGTGAAAGGAGACTGATGCTGATGAGATGACAACACCAGATAGTCCCTGTTCCTTTGGGGGTCCTGACCATTAAAGAATAGAGTGAAATGAGACTAACAAAGTATGGTGCTGATGGACATTGTTGGTTATGTAACACATTGATTAACTGTTTCTCACCTGTTCTGAAAGTGCTGCAAATGAAGACAATGATGACATTAGGGTAACTCAGACCTAAATGAAGGAGCGGTAGTTTTTGTAGCAGATTGTTCAGCGGCGGGTAAGAAGGGCCTTTTCTATGGCATTAAATTGTTCTGTTGCTTTAGGCTCCACTGCCTTGTTCAATACCCCAAAGCAAGTGCTTTGTCAGTGCGATCCAAAATTGATCCCCGAAGCATATTTACTTTGAAATTCAGACAGTTGTTTTCTTTTTTCCTTTTCTTTCTCTTTTTCTTGTTGCTGACTGATGGTTTTTCTCTTGGCCGTCTGCCTCCTCATCGTACAGGAAAGTGAGCTAATGGCTAATACAGGTCAGGTGACTGTTTAGCTCAACCTGGCAGCGAAAGTAAAATGTGCACCTCAGTTAGAGTCACTTCAGTTTCTGAATTCAACCCAAATGTAAGACATGTTTGGAGCAGGACTGTCACAATACCAGAATTTTGATTACAGTACCGATGCCAAGTGTAGTATCACAATACCTCAATAGCAAATTGATACTCTGGCTATAAACAAAAAGCACTCATCATTGTCTTTAACACCAGATATAGAACACACACATTTCTACATTATTACAGCTGGACTAACATGTACGGATGCACCGAAATTCTTTGGCTGAAATCTAAACCGAACAAACACTTCGCCAAATACCGAACAAAATTCTTCATTTATATAAATTATTATAAAATTAGAAACTAAACTATTTCCCATAATATTTTTTTCATTCGTCAGGAATGAATGTCTGTATTTTAATAAGCTGGTTTGACAATTTTAAGTTTAATAACATGAGTTTAATTAATCTTTTATATTTGTATATAAAACAAATGTTAGAAAAATAACAAGGCAATAATAAATGAATTTGTATGAAGATGCATGTGTTACATTTTTACTAATATTTAATTAAATAAACATTATTTTTTAACAATTTTTATGATTTTGTTTAATGATGTAAGTCACATGGATGTTTTGTGTGTTTAATGTGAGTGTCATTGGCTACAGATGCTGAAACACTTCACATTTCTTCTGTTAATTGTGAGACGGTCCATAACACTGCAGCTGCTGGAGCACAAACACAACACAAGTTAAAAAACACAAAGCTAAGCGGCTGTATTCATCATAACTGTAATTTAGTAAAGGTTGTGGTTGTAGTTTGTTTTTTTTCCATTTCAGCACCAAACTGTCACTGTGCTGGTGAATCAGTGTTTTGTTTGTGAGGTAAAGCAGAATTCTGAATGTCCAGAAAGGTAACAGTGTCCTTAAAATCCTCATTTTTCAGAATAAATTATTTGGTCTTTCCACTTTTTTGGCCGAACACCAAAGGTGTGTTTTTTTGCCAATTTCAGCCAGTCAATCCATCCATTCACAAGGACTCTGCCAAGCACTTGTGATGTCCCTGACTCTAGGAGGGTGAAGACTAGCCCATGTCTCCTCTGATGTATGTAAAGTCAGCCACCCCCTCTTTTTTAACTGCTGCCATTACGTCATTGCTGGGCAGCCAAAACACTCGGAGGAAAGCGCAGGATCCCCAGCTCTGATGGCTCGACCAGCAGACACCTGAGCCAGCAGACATTACTTAGCAGTGATGGGGGATAACGCCATCTACCCACCCACAGAGAGATAATTTTGCTCACTCAGGGCTCCAACTTCTGATGTTGAAGCAGCATCACTGGGATTCAAACTCCCAATCCTCTGATCATAGTGTCAGTGCCTTAGATGTTTTTTTAAGGTCCTCACATACAAAGTAATGCAGTTTAGGACACAGCATACCTCACATCTACAGACAGCTACTTCAGACAGCAGCAGGACTGGAGGAAGACTAATCTTGGAACAGACTGTTTTATTTGACAAATCAATCAAATGGTCACTATATCAGCACTATAGTCAGCATTGTCAGATAACAGACATTTTTAAGTATGATTATATAACAGCGTTTTTAAGTATGATTTTTGTGTGAACTGTTCAGTTAAGTATTATTATTTATGTACTCAGAGCGGGCAGCTGCTTGCCACTGATGATTAACTGGCATTTAGCTTAATAAACAAAGATTAGTTTTTTGTCAGACTGCTAAAAATAGTGCATGGTGGTGCATTGTTTCACAAATATTAGCTTATTTTAACTTCTAAATGTATTGAATGTTACAGATGATTCATTGCAGCCCAAGGAATAGTGTTATAAGTGCATACAGAGAAGTGTTGAAGAAGCAGCTCTTTTAGGAATCCCTGCAGGGAAATTCTTCTCCGCATTTTCCTCATTCGTGCAGTGAGAACACACACACACACACACTAGTGAGCAGAGCACACACACACTAGGGGGCAGTGAACACACACATACCCAGAGCAGTGGGCAGCCACCTTTGGGGTACACTACAGGACTTTTAATGTGGCAGTAGATTATAAAAAGTCTGGGTGTCTCACACTACCCCATTGAGTTTTACTGATTTTCTTTAATGAGAAAATGTTCATCACACACTAAATGCTAAACAACTTCAACTTGTTACTGAAGCAAACTGAACATGACCCAAACGTGCCGAATTACTTTGTAAATTCAGGTTAAACATGGAGCTATAACCGCTTGCTGTTGTCATTGTTTGCTGTCATTGGCACTGACCCAAACTGAAAAAAAGATGAAAAACTCTTTTGGGTGGAGGTCGTGGGTAGAGAGATGGAGTCAGCAGGGTGTGTACAGACTGCAGAGTTGTAGGTGAGCACAGCATGTCTTGGATGCTGACCTGCGTACAAGGCAGATGTTGGCTTCTTGAATGAATTTCCATTCCACCTTAAATAGTGCTGCACTATTAAGGTGGAATGTAAAATGAAAATAAGAAACTGAGGTCTAAGAAGCCGACTTCAGCGTTGTATGCTAAGTGAATAAGCTGACTTATTTAGCTAACATTAGCTATGTGTTTACAAAATTTTAGCACCGACTAGCTTTATCCAATTGATAATTCATTGGCTGTTCATGGGACCAGTTCAGATTGGTTTGCTGACCAGTATACACTACTATATTACTCTGACTTTGGTGGGAAAAAATCCAGCTTTTGATGGATTTACTCTGGTCTGAAACATGAAAACAAAAATTTCCAGAAGAGTCTGCGCCCTCACACACTACTCAAATCTTTCTCTAACTGTCGACTGCAGAGTAGCGCTAACCAGCACAGACTCGGGGCTAAAATCAGAGTAGCCATGACTTTAGCTGCAGCACCCGGGGAGCAGTTGGGAGTTAGGTGCCTTGCACAAGAGCACTTCAGCTGTGTATGTTTAGTGAAGAATTGAAGAGCTGTTTATTCACTCCTCACTCCCCATTACCCCCCCCATTGAGTAAAATATGTTGCGTTTGAGCGTCTTGTGAGATGCATAGCCCTCGCATAACATAACTGTTGCGGTTCAGCTTTTGAGAAGGTTTTATAAGAGTCTCTGAGTGATGCATGGAAAGGGAGAGGAGGGAATTATGTCATCAGTGTGAAATTAGGTCAGTAGTGTTAGTCATAGGGTAGACCATTCCATGTTGTAATCATCTGAAATTCAAGATGTTTTCTGGTTTTAGAAAATGGACTTTACTCCAGCATACGGTGAGAGATTGGGCTGGATGCTGGCCAGTGGGTGGGATGGTGGACCAAATGATCCATGAAGAAGGGACATATTTGTCATGACATCAACAACACCACGCTTTATCTGTATGGTCAGGGCCTGATCTCATGTTATCAAACACAAGGCCAAGATACAAGGCTTTCTGAATCACAAGATGCCTGTGGCCTTTCCTGAAGAAGCCATGTGAGCCGTATATCGAATTTCTTTTCCTCTTCAGATGGAGTCAAAGACCATTTAACATTTCGGTGTTAATCCAGTGGCTTTGTATAGACGTAACTCTACAGTATGCAGTCCATTAGCATGCAAGTGTAGCCCGTATGTTGAGACCGGCTTCTTTATATCACATCAATTGGATTTGCTTCTTTTTTTAAGCCATCAAAGCCAAATCTTTACACTACTCGGGTTTCAGTCCGGCCTCACTCAGTCCATTGGGTTAATGAAGGGAAGTCTCGAACTAATGCATACTGATGAAATGACCGCCTCCTTCTTAATAGGCACCAAGCTGAATATATTAACATACTTGGTTTAATTGGAGAAGGACAAGTCTCAGTCGTCACTCTTTTTCAGAAAGTGGGACTATTTGATTGCATCCTGTTCAAGCACCACTGAACACATTCTCACTGATGGCTTCCAGACATTGTCTAAGTGAGGACACTTTATTCTTATCAGCGGTTCCTTAAACTGTCCTCGTGTTGGAGAAGACCTGAAGGAAATCTTAATCTGCGTCCTTGCACGCTCACGCTTCTCGCTGATCGTGTTAAGCCTACAGAGCAGTAGAGGAATTAAAACGTTTGCCTATAAATACAGGCAGATGTTCTCTTGTTCATCATTGCCAATGGCCAACAAGGGTTTAGTAGTAACAGTACATTATTGTCATGTTTTGCCATTTTGCTAGACATAAAACAAGCCTGGATGAATGATGATGAAATGAAAACATTTATATATTATCTCTTATGCTTATGCTCACACATGTGGTTTGAGCGAAGAGCTGAAATGCAGGAACCTGAGTGATACTTATTACCAGCCATTACTGTGACTTCTAAGGCTTAAGGCCTTTCAGGTATCATTAAGTTTTTACTTATTAATATACTGTTATATATATCTGCACAGGTCTTAAAGGCTAAGTGTAGCACCCAGACGCTCGCAGGTTGTGAGAACCTTTAGAGCGGCCCATCAAGACAATGCTGTTTGGCTAGGCAGTAGCATTAAGGCTGGGATGAGACAATAGCTGATTCAGAACTAGGGCAGCTTGGATTACTGCGTAGGTATGATTCACTCAAAATTCATTTTTACAAATGTTCCAGTTACCTCAGATCAGTCACATCATGTTTGGAGTCAAAATGTTGCTTCTTTAGTTCAGAACTGGAGCTGCAAAACTAATGTTACTCATCACTAGAACTGAATAGTCGTCTAAATAGCACAGTAATTTCCATCTAAATACATAATGAAAAGCTCTACGTGAACCAATGTAAGACAATAATTGCTAACAAACACTAAAACGCAATAGCCACCTAATAGCCCAGGCATTTCCAAGGAAATACATCATCAAAACCTTTCTGCAAAAAACTGCAAGGCAAAAATTGCTAACAAACATTAAAATTCTATGGTAACCTAAATTAGGGTAACCAGAACCGTGATGACAAAAAAAAGGACACCTCATCAGGTTTTTTTTTTTTGTGTGTGTGTGTGTGTGTGTGTGTGTGTGTGTGCTTGAACATAAATTGTGTTATTATTATTCATTATTAATACATATCGACAAATTATGATTTATATTTTATTAATAATTACTAGTTACTATTAATAATATACTATTAATTACTATGAAATTTATTATTAATAATAAAATAATGAAATTAATATTAATCATTAATAAAATATTAATACATTGTTATATATTATTAAAAAATAATAAACTGTTAAAAGCATGTAGCATAAAATCACCAATGTTACACTTATGTTTGGTCTGTATGGTCAATAGATCTTATTTACACATAATTATACGTCATTTTTGATCAAAAATAAGCAGAAATTCTGAATTATTTTGATAATAGTTACACTTAGAGGCATGTAAATAGACGGCTTATCACAGACTGGTAGACACATGAACACGGACTCAAATGTTAATGTTTATGAATTTTAATATTAAACCTCTGTTATTAAACTACGTCTAGCTGACGTGACACAGACAAAACAAACGCTCAACATGTAAACATCTTACAGGTGAAAACAGACGCTGTTTGAGGGAGTGATAGCAATGGCCAATCACACGTTAGCAAGAAACGGCAGAGCCAATCAGTGATCTTGTAGGTGGCCTAAAGGGAGACTGGCTTGGATTTCCACTGGGTCCTAATGCTCGCCCAAGTACACTTAATATAGCGTAACATCTCACTCATGCGAAACAAATGGAATAGGGCGGGGAGGGCGAGACTAGTTTGTGAATGAAACGCTTCTTGAGTGAAACAAAATCCCGGACGTTTGTGAAATTCCGCCTGATGTAGAGTCAATTGTAATTAGAATGAGCGTGAATATGGGTATGAATATGATTGGGAATATGATCCAAGATCAGTTTTCTACCAGCCTTGTCATTTTCTATTGGCTGCCCAACGTGATGAGATTTTTATTCATTCTTATAGCTCACAGTACGCCATACTGTGTCCTAAACTACAACAGCTTGTCTGTGAGACCTTAATTAACATCTGGATGCAGTGCCAGTTGGTTGAGAAGAGAAGAAAAGAGATTTTGGTGATGTGTTTTGATGCAAATGAATGAACAATTTAGGTGACTATTGAGTTTTACTGTGTGTTAGCAATGCTAGCCTCACAGCTCCAGTTCTAAACTAAAGAACACTACAAACGTGCCTTGGATGTTTGACTAAATTTGAGTGGGACATATGTTAGTATTAAAGCTGTTGAAGTTAATGGCATTACATGTCGTAGTAGACCGATGAATTGGTTGGCCGATTAATCGTGCGGTTTTTGTAATTTTTAGATAATTGGCATTGGCCAGTTATTTTTAAACAGTTGTGTTTAAAAATAGCGTCTTGTGTTATTATATTATGTGTGTTAAACATTTAACCTTGTGCAGCACCAATACTGTCTAATAGCCTCGATTGAGCAAAACACTACCTCCACTACAAACTCAGTGTGGTCAAACTTTTATTTTATCAAGACAGCCATCTGGAAGCGGTTTGTAATAAAGCATGCCATTAAAAAGGGCAGACTGATTATTCTTCATGACTGAATTTGAACAAGTTGCAGTAAACACATAACTGGGCTCAGTCAGGTTTAATGGTTTCTCTGGTTTTACACACCACACTAATTACAGAGACATTCGTTGGCTGAATTGAGTGTGTTAGTTCAGTGCTGTGAGTTTGACAGTCCTGACATGAGACGTCCTGATGGAAGTGGTCTTTATTTAGTCTGCTGTAATGAGAATAGCAAGTGGTTATATAGTGTTATTCATGCAGGCTCAGGATAAACAGAGTGAGTCAGAGCCAGTAGCTGGTCCTCCCCTGCTGCTGCTCACTTTGATTAGGACTATTGTGTTCACTTTGTCTACGTGGAAGTGATGAGATTGATATTTAAAGAAAAAGCAGGACTGTTTTACAGCCTTCAACACATTTCCATGGAGAGAGTTTTTACTGTCCAGCAGAGGCTTTTCTCTAGAATTCTAACTGAAATATATGCCGGCAATTACAAAGCGTGTCATCTGAATATTTTAGCAATCATCTCTCATTAATAGCTCGTTAACATATTGCATAACTAATGTATTGCATAAGTGACTAAGTAAATAATGTAGCCGTGTGGAAGGGGTCGCTCTGCAGTGTGGCCTTCTGCCACTGAGGATTAATGTTAGGGGTTAGGATTGGGATTAGGTTTGGGTTGTGATTCATGTCGGGATTAGGATTAATGCCAGGGTCAGGTTTATGATTAGATTTTGATTTGAGATTAATGTTGGGGTTAGAATTAGGGTTAGGGTGAGGATTTGGATTAGGTTTTGGGGTGTCCTTCCTGTGAGGGTTAGGATTAGCCTCAGGGTCAAGGTTAGGAATAGGTTTTGGGTTGTAATGTGAGTTAGGGTTTGGATTAAGGCCAGGGTTAAGATTATGATTAAGGCTTTCTTGTGATTAATGATACAGTTAGGATTATGGCCATCTTGAGAGTTAGGATTAGGGCCAAGGTGAGGGTTAGGATTAGGTTTTGGTCAGTAATTAATGTTAGGATTAGGATTAGGGCCAGGATTAGGATTGGATTAGTGAGTAAGGATTAGGTTTGGATTTATCAATAATGTCAGGGTTAGGATTAGGGCCAGGATTAGGATTGGATTAGGTTTGGGTTGTGATTCATGTTAGGATTAGGATTAATGCCAGGGTCAGGTTTAAGATTAGATTTTGGGTTGAGGTTAATGTTAGGGTTAAGATTTGAACCAGGACCAGGATCAGGGGTAGGATTAGGTTTTGGTTTGAGATTAATGTTGGGGTTAGATTTAGGGTTAGGGTGAGGATTTGGAACAGGTTTTGGTGTGTCCTTCCTGTGAGGGTTAGGATTAGCCTCAGGGTCAAGGTTAGGAATATGTTTTGGGTTGTAATGTGTATTAGGGTTAGGATTAGGGCCAGGGTTAAGATTATGATTAAGGCTTTTTTGTGATTGTTAGGATTAGAGTCAGGGTGAGGATTAGGATTGAGATTAGTATCAGGACCAGGATCAGGGGCAGGATTAATTTTAGGATACGGATTAAGATTAGAACCAGGGTATGTGTTGAGATTAAGGGTCAGGAGTAGGATTAGGTTTTGGTTTGAGATTAATGTTAGGGTTAGAATTAGGGCTAGGGTGAGGATTTGGATCAGGTTTTGGTGTGTCCTTCCTGTGAGGGATAGGATTAGCCCTAGGGTCAAGTTTAGGAATAGGTTTTGGGTTGTAATGTGTGTTAAGGTTAGGATTAAGGCCAAGGTTAAGATTATGATTAAGGCTTTCTTGTGATTAATGTCAGAGTTAGGATTATGGCCACCTTGAGAGTTAGGATTAGGGCCAAGGTGAGGGTGAGGGTTAGGATTAGGTTTTGGTCAGTAATTAATGTCAGGATTAGGATTAGGGCCAGGATTATGATTGGATTAGGGAGTAAGGATTAGGTTTGGATTTATGAATAATGTCAGGGTTAGGATTAGGGCCAGGATTATAACTGGATTAGGGTTTTCTTGTGATTAATGTCAGAGTTAGGGAAAGGGCCAGGTGAGAGTAAGGATTAGGTTTGGGTTTATGAATGATATCGGGTAAGGATTAACACACTACACATTTACAAATTTATGATAAATGAATATCAATCCTAAATATTGGTTATGGGTATTCTTGCATACTAATAATCAGTATCTCTATCAGCCCTGATAAAATCAGTCGACCCCTAGTATGTATGTGTGTGTATGTGTGCATGGACGTACATATGTGTGTATGTGAGTGTGTGTACCAGCTCTTAATCAGATGCATGGTATGACCTGTTGTAGGAGTGAATGGCAGAGAAGGAGTTATTGATTATACAGGATCACACACATTTTTCCCTCCCTGCGTCCACGGCCCAGTGCGAAGCCTTCCCTGGAGTCGCTTTCAGCCGCAAGCTCTTTGCTGGTCGGCAGCGTTCTGAGGAGGGAAAAAAAGTTTACCCGAATCAATAATGAGCAGGTCTGTCGGCCATGATTATGCTGTCGAAAAGACACCCTGAAAACACTGTGGAATGTTTTATTAACCTCGCTGCTGTTTACCAGAATCAATATGGAGCCGTATTCCAGCCTAGTTCACAAGAAGATTGTTTTACCTTAAGGGTGAGAGCAGGTGCTCTGCACAGTATATATTTTTGCACATTTGCATAATGATATTGTCCCTTGCAATAAGAATATGCTGCAGACAGCCCTTTAAATTAGTCAATTCAGTCACCTTTAAGGTGCGACCATTGTTGACACAGCTGTCAGTCTCCTCAGAAGAGCATTCCAATAGAATTGGACACTCTAGAACAACCTCATATAAGCCTAAGTTCACCATTTGCAATGCCAAGCATAAGTGACGAGTATAAAGCCCCACAGCTTTGGGCTGTGGCCCTCTGGAGCTACATTCTCTGAAGTCATAGGCTATGTTCAGACAGCAAATCTGATTTTTGGCCTATCTAGATTGTATCCAGATTGCTTTTTGGTAGTCTGGACAGCCAAAAACCACATGAAATTCAATTTTTGCTAATCTAATCCAAACCACATTCGAAGGTGGATTGAAATCCAAATTACAATCAGATTTGTAATCGCATCACCTTTTTGCATCACTCACAATGTGACAAAGGACAACGACGTCAACCCCAGAATAACAGAAGTGTTGAGATCCAAGAAGCATGTCCCAGGTTGCCAGGTCTCCAGCCCACTGTCTGACAGAAAACCGCCCTACACAAGCTTACATCTAAACCAAAATCTAATCTAGACTCTAATCACAGATGTTATGGAAGCTATAATTGCTTCTTTACTACTTTTAAATCATATTGTAATGTTTTCATTCATTTTCTAAATGATTGTAAGCTTTATTAGTCATTAAAACATGATACTTTTCCTTCTACTCTGCTCTTATCTATATTTTCAGATCTCTCCACTTGAATATTCTAATATTAGATTGTCTCTGTAAGACATCTGCAGCTCTGTTGTTTTCTACTGTGTTACTATAAGCTTTTTGGCGGTCATGGTATATTTTAAAGCAGTCCAAAAACTGCCAAACTGGCAACCCTGAAGTCAAGTTACCAGAGTGGCTGTAGTTACTGACGCCTGTTTCATTACTACAAAAACCCTAAGAGTATATCTGAAAATTCCACCAGAAATCATATTTACCATTTTTTGCCCTTTACCTCAGATGTAGTTGATCATTCCAGACATGTTTGGAGTCTAAATTTTGCTTTAGTTTAGAGCCAGAGCTACTAGAACATCACTAACAAACACTAGAAGTCAATAGTCACCTAAATAGCCCAATAATTAAAAATACATCACCAGAACTTCTTGGTTTAGGACACAATATGACTCATTGTGGGCTTTATCAGGCCCGTAGCCAGCTTCTGTTATGGGTGGTGCTTTTTGTAAGAAAGTGGACCTGTTTTGGGGAAAGGCGAGCCAGTGAGGCCGGGGGTAGCTGAAGCCTTTTTAGATAGTCTCAGGTGCATTCTGGGCATTGGAGAGGGGTAATTCTTCATTATATTCCATGTAGGACAAACTCTAATTTACAGACTTATAATATGATGAATGACAATAATATACAACATCAAACAAAATGTGTCCATGTTTGATAACTTACCAGTGATGGTCACACCAAACTCTGTAGCTGCAGTGTAGTGGAGGGTGAGTGGACTGACCTGAGTGACCTGATTAAATAGGGCATAGGGATGTACCATTTTGGGAGAGGGGACAATGAGTTACTCAAGATGACAGGATTAAATGACATACGACTTTGTCTGTACAACATTGGTTAGGGTGGACCTTTTTGGCTTAATTTTAGTAAGTCTTGCTCTGTCTCAGCATTCAGCCGTATGTGAGACCTTATTTAAGGTCAGGACGTTTGAGCAGAGAAATTTTGGTAATGTATTTTTACAGAAGTGGCTAAATTATCTTAGACTTGTAGTGTTTGTCAGCCTCGCAGCTTAAGATCTGAACAAAAGAAGCTAAAATTGGACTCTAACCATGTCTTGGCTGACTACCTACATCTAGATTAAGTAGAAAATTGGGTAAATGTGAAGTGTTCCTCTAAGATCTGTTGTAATCGCATTCTGTCACGATTTTGCAGTTTGGATTTTGGCACCCATTGTCCTTTCTGTGTTTGTGCTCGTACTGTTTATATCTTCTTTAACAAAGGACTAAAATGTGACATTCTGTGCCAGAATCTATTCTTTCTACTGCTTTCCTTTGCACACATGCCTGCTCTTAGAAGTCTATTTATTAATCTCTTACACTACAAGCATCTGTCATCAGCGCACAGAAGAGGCAGCAGTGATGTTACAGAGCTGAGTGTGAGATTTCGGAGAGTGTGTTTACTGACTGCTTGTGTTCTTGTTCATGCTGTTGTTTCCGCTGGACTTCACTGTGTCATCCTCAGTCTCTTGGTCCTTCTCTTAGGTGCTGATACTCATCTCTTGCTGTAAAATCTGTAGAATGAGGAATTGATTGGCTTTAGCCGTATGCCTAATGCTATTATATATCACCAGTGCTGGTACACTGATATTGGTGTCAATAGCAATATTGACGTTAACTACAGGGTGTCCGGTTTGCTTCTTTCCCTCAACAACTGTGAATTAGTTCAATATTATTGAAGTTGTGGTGGTGAAATGTGCATTAGTCTGTGTGTGATAATATTAGATAATATGACTAATATCTGCAGCTGTCGGAGTGGAGGCCGGCGCCCGACTGAGACATTAAAGCCACTGGTTATCCTAGTGGACACAGAACAAGACACTAGTTATTTCACCCTGAGAACTGTGCAGAGATCCATGCATAACGTATCAGTGCACAGTACAGGAGGAAGTGTGGACATACTGAACTCCATTCAGAAGACACAACAGGAATTTCTGAAACAGTTTGGAGGATGAAAGCCACCAATGAAACCTCACATTCTCAACCTGGTGAAGAAATTGGAAACAATGGGATTATTGGTGGGTGCTCATGGAGGTGAGCGACCAAAACATGTCAGAAGATATAGTGCAAGATGGGCTGCAGGCATCAACCACACTGGGAGGCTGGTATTTCCACATGCATGTCAGAAAGGTGCCAGTCTCAGTGTATACCACATCACAGCCTGATCAGGAGAAAAGAGTGTCACAGAGACAGAGTTAATCTACATTTCATCACCAGATCTTCATTCGTTTTAAAGTTGTTCACAATCATTTGGGCAAATGTGCAAACAGAACATCTTGCGCTAGCGATCATATTGTTTTTCTTCTTTCACCATCTTCTTGGGTACATGTTTGCCTCTCAGTCCAAAGTAGAGTAGTACTCAGTAGAGTCTTAAGCAACATCATCACCACCTGAAATACCATAGTGATCATTCAGGGTGTGTCTGGAATTTAACCCCATTTACTGTTTAGTGTTCTGTTTAGGGCCAGGAGTGTGGCACCGGTATTGGAGTTGGGCTACATTTCTGTGGCCCACACTGTATTACACTATACAGTGATAACCCTACTTACCAGCATCCCTACTAACGAGTATTCCAGGTAACGAGTCGAGATCTCAGAATATTTTTGTTGCAGGTAACAAATAAAATTCCAAGTAACGAGTAGCGTAAATTAGTTCAAGTATGCCAACCGCTAGGGGCGCGGCGGTCGTAGCATCCCCTAGATGCTAGCGTAGAAGAAGAGGTCAGTCATTACCTTTGACCGCTGTCCAGTGAAAGTGAAAGTGCTAGTGAAAGTGACACAAAGACAGCAAAAGGTAGTGAACAAGAAAGTTAGATACATTTTACTTTTACTTTTCATATGATAAGTGTAACCATGCCATACACGTACGCCCATCCTCCTGTCCTCCTTAGCCACCAGCCTACACGAGCACCGTCGTCTCATTTATGTTTTAAAAACCCATATAAACACATTATTTACATATTAAAGTATACTGTATATTGGCCGGCTGACACGGATTAATCAGTTTTACATGTATTCTTATGGGGAAAATGCATCCAGCTAACGAGCAAACCAGCTAACGAGCTAACCAGCTAACGAGCTCGGCTCCTGCACGGATTAAACTCGTAAGTAGGGTTACCACTTTATTATTACCCACAGTGCACCATAAATATGGTGTACAACTGATGTACACTACTTACAGACTAATGTACAACAGTGTATCGTGGTTTTCTCACGCAAGAAAGATGGTGGACAAAGCCACCAGAGTGAAAATTGTGTGTGTATGTAATATTATATATTTCTCATAATAATTATGCATATTTGACTCAATTTTTCCCCCGTTGTAGTGGTGGCCAATCGACCCACCCACTCACTAGGACTCTCCCAGTCACTTGTAATGTCACTGACTCCAGGAGGGTGAAGACTAGCAGAAGCCTCCTCTGATGCATGTAAAGTCAGGCTCCGCCTCTTTTCCAACTGCTGCTTATATATTACCACTGGGCAGCCAACACGCTCGGAGGAAAGCTATGGATCCCCTGCTCTGATGGGTTGGCTGGCAGACGTCTGAGCTTTGATGGATCAAAAAGGAATGGCAACTCTGGCTACGTTCAGATAAAAGGCTGTTCACACTGTTATTTGCAAGAGATCAGATCAGTCTATCTGCTTGGGTTGCTGTGGTGTCAATAACTACAGCTATGCTGGTGATGTGGCTTGAGGGTTGCCAGGTTTGCAGGTTTTGGACTGCTTTAAAATTGACCTTCACTGCCAAAAAACTCTTATGGTAACACAATAGAAACAGTGCAACTGCATATGTCTTAGATAGACTTTCTAATTTCAGAGGATTCAGTGGAGGGTCTGAAAATATAGACAAGAGCAGAGTAGAAGGAAAAGTCTAATGTATTAATTGCTAAAAAAAAAGCTCACAATGATGACAAGTAACACTGACATAAGATTTAAAAGTGGTAAAAATCAATTATAGCTTCCTCAAACTTGTGATTAGACTCTAGATTAGATTTTGGGTTAGTTTTAAGCTTGTGTAGGGTTGCTTTCTGTCAGACTGGGCTGGAGAGTTTTCCTGGACCTGGCAACCTGGAACATGCTTGTTGGATCCCTGCACTCTTGGTTTGACATTGCGAGTGACACGAAAGGCATTTCTAAATCTGGTCTGAGTGTCCGGACTGATCTGTAAAATCTGATTGTAATCAGATTTGAAACCACCTCCAAATGTGGCTTGGATCAGATTAGCATAAATCAGATTTCATGTGGGTTTTGGCTGTCCGGACTACCAGAAATCAATCAGGATACAATCTAGATAGGCAGAAATTTGGGTTTGGACTTACTGTCTGAACATAGCCTCTGAAACACCATCAAACACCAGCTATGTTTTGATTAGATAGGTGCATCACACTGGCCGGATTAAGCTCAGTTGAACATTTCACTGGACTTGAGGTACCGGACCCATCATACATCACGCAACTGCATCTGAAGGAACATTGAAAATGAATGGGACATATGTGGGGCGACAGAGTCGATGTGCTGGAGCAGTGTAGCAATGCAGCATAGCATCCGTTTTGCAACACTATAGCAACCAGATAGCAATTTTTTTTTTACTTTTTTTTTTATTTGTTCAATTTTGTTACATTTTTTGCCAATTTTCTCTCTTTCCCAATGTGGTAATTGCCAATTAACCCAACTCATTAGTGACTCTCCCCATCACTTTGCACTGTCTCTGACTCTAGGAGGGTGAAGATATGCACACGGCTCCTCCGTTGCATGCAATACAGCCACCAGCTCTTTTTGAACTACTGCTAGATACTCCGTCCCTGAGGAACCAACGCAGTTGGAGTAAAGTGCAGGGTCTCTAGTTTTAAATGGACCAATCAGTAGACGCCTGAGCCAGCGGACATTGCAATGTGTGAGTGATGGCGAGAGTGAGAGCACCCAGAGAGAGCACTGCCAATTTTTGCTCTCTTGAGCCCCGAATGTTGATGGTAAACAGCATGACCGGGATTCAAACTCACGATCCTCTGGTC
>BRDA01014732.1:0-17185 GCA_036984385.1 Crenuchus spilurus | reverse complement strand
ATTAAAAAGCATCACTTCTTTGAAATTGGAAACTTTTTGGAGAGAGTACTTGTCCTTCTAAAACCTGCAAACACAATGCTGCAGTCCCACTCCACTGATGTGTCTGCTGCATGTACTGTTGTTGAAGCTTGTCTGGAGGCCTTAAAACAACTTAGGACAGAATGCTCCACAGAACGGGCTCAGGACATTGACGATGGTCCTCCTGCCAAGCGACAGCGGGTATTGTTTAATAAAAGAGCATCTCTCAACATATTAGACAGGGCCATTTCAGAACTAGAGAACAGATTTTCCCAAAAAACCAGAGACCTGATGAATGCCATTTCATGTCTCCTGCCCCAGTCAGCCAACTACCTTGACCCCACACTTTTGCTCCCTCTACACAGTTTTTCTGGATCTAAAGAGACTGAATGTCTCAAAAATGAAATACTTGTGGCAAAACCACTGCTGCTTAAGAAGTGCCCAAATGAAAAAGACCTGTCCACTCTGTGTTTCAACCTGCAGGAATACAAGGATGCTTTTCCTGAACTCCATAAACTCTATGTCACAGCACTTGTAATTGGTGTGTCTTCTGCATCCTGTGAGAGTTCCTTCTCCACACTATCAAGATTCCTAAGCCCTTTCTGCCGCACCATGCTTCACAAGAGAAAAACAAATTTAGTCATTTTGGCCCATGAAAAGTCTATCACAAATCAATTAGACATGAATGACTTTGTCACAAAATTTGCCCCCCAAAAAACAGAAGACTGATTCTGTAGTTTTTCACATTTTGCATTTTTACAGTTTCTGTTCTCATTTTGTTCTACTGTTGTATAATAAAGAATAAAGAAATAAAAAAAACCTATATATAATGCAGCCACAGAAGGTCACAAATCTGTGTACTTTCTGTGATGGTCCCAAGCCCAGATAAATGGAGATGGTATGTATATCTTTGTGTCTACTAGGGCTGTATTTAATCCCCATAAAACAAACAAATATAGCCTAATATTTTGTGTCTACGTTTATATTTGCCCACTTACATTTTCAGTCTGCCCACCCAGCTACAGTGGGCTAGAACCGGGCCTGCTTGGGAACCATAGCAACGGCCTTGGGGCCCATAGCAACCGCCTTGGGACTCATAGCAACGGCCTTGGGTGCCATAGCAACGGCCTTGGGTGCCATAGCAACGGCCTTGGGGGCCATAGAAACGGCCTTGGGGGCCATAGAAACGGCCTTGGGCGCCATAGCAACGGCCTTGGGCGCCATAGCAACCACCACAAATACCAAAGCATCACCTTAGAAACCAACTGGGATACCTTAGCTTGTGGGCCATGTTAGCAATGCGCAATATCCCACGTTTCCTTCAGGAAATGCACTTTTCTAGTTTGTAATTGTGCTTTTTTAATGTTGTTGCATTTTTGTAATTTGTAATTGTGCTTCGTTAATGTTGTTGTGGTTTGCACTTCAGGGCCACCGTAGGTCAGCCCAAGTGCTAGCATTAGCCTGTTAGCTTGGCTGTCTTGCCTGTTGTTATTTTGGAGTGGCTGCAGCACACAGCTCTCATTGTAAGTTTCAACAATAAAGCTATGACTGTAAGCGTTTTTCTCGTCCATCCTTTCGACGTGACCAGACGGATGCTACAATATTATATACTGGCAATAAACATTTTAATATTATAAACAATAACATTTCATGTATTTAGTCTGATGTTTTTAGAAAGATGTTGCTATGACAGTGTTAGAAACTTTGATGATGATAATTATCGAGATTGATCAACAGAGAAAAAATTATTGTGATAAAATTTTTGGGCATATTGCCCAGCTCTAAAAGTAACTCACATTTAATTGTGGATGTCTTCTGTTGATTTGTGACTAAATGAAGATGTTGATGACTCCATCTGTGATATTTGACTGTTAATCTCCATTTTACTCTCCAGATTTTACAGCACTAAGTAAACCAATCCAGACTCTCACACTCTACTGAATGTGTGTGTTATTGTTGTTGACACATCAATTTTTACTTTTAATGTTAACTTATTTCAGTCTGCTGTCTTTTGTTTTTATTTATTTTTTTGGTTTTACAGACTACAAACTGTTTTTGGTGAATGAAAGTTAGAGTAAAAAACAAACAATATGGATGTTATAACCACATTTAATAGTCATTATTTAATTCAATGTTTAACATTTTACATTTAACATTTCTTTTAACAGACTTTTAATAGCTTTATAAGAAATCACAAATCAGTAATTTTAGGATTCTGACCTTGGGTTCATCACCAAAGGAAAAATTAAGGTCCCTGTATGTCAGGAGATCTTCAAGCTAGATTTGAGAGAGAGAGAGTGGTGCACACAGACACGTTTGTATATCAAAAGCTTTCTGAGTTTATTAAAAAGTTAACAAAAAGTTTTATCCACTTTAGCAGAAAGGTGGGGGCCAAGGCTCACATAAAATTAGTCATGCATATTTTCTCAAAACATCTCATGTTCATGTTATCAGCTGGGAAAGTTTTGCTTGGCACCAAACAGCCAATTATTTTTGCCATTTAGGGGTAATTAGAAGGTACACCTTATCAGCTGGAATTTACTGAAACAAAGTAAGAAAAAATAGATCGCCAGCTCTGCATGAATGCATGAAAAGTATACACAAGTTTAAAAAAAATCACACAATTACAATATATATGAATTAATTCAAGCTCATAAAATTATTCATTGACTTACACCCGTGTTTAATTATTCATTGACTTACACCCGTGTTTATTTATAAGAATGGAGATAGCAATTTAATATGCAGAGCTAAAAATCCTTTCAAGTAAATAATAAACTGAACAATGTCGCTGTAATAATAGGAGCACAGCACATGTTTAAGTGAAATAGTTTTCAGTCTTTTATAAAATAAATAACAATCAAACTTAATATGACTGTAGGTCAACCTACACCTTCTTCATATTGTGTGATAAGAAGACCAGTTTGTGTACATTTTGTGCTAATATTGACCTGTTCTTGTTCATGAAATGAGACTTATGTGTGAAGTTATCAGTGAGTGTTGGTGATATGATATAAATAGTATAAATATTATATTTTAATATATAAATATTTATATATTAAAATATGAGTGAATGTGGTGGTGGCGAGATTATATAAATAGTATATAATATTTTATTATATAAATATTATAAGTAAATGGAATATTTTTAGTCTATATATAGCAAGTATCACAGAAATGCCCTAGTTTGTGGTTCAGTTAGTTATGTTCAGGTACATAATTTCAAAATAAGATACGTTGTAGACATGCTTTTGGTTAATATTTAAAGTATTTCTGTAAATTATACATCCACCTTTTTGCCTATTAATCTGGGGCTGTGAACATATTTAAGGTCTGTCAGAGTGACTTGATTTAGCACTAAATATTCATGATTTCTTACCCAAGTTTTACTAAGACTTATAGCATCAAATTTCTGATCTTTTATCATTTTATTCATAATGACTGCTTTTGAGTTAAGTGGTTAACTTATATTGAGTAGGTCAAGCTTTAGCTCTGAATGGATGGTATATTCTATTTCTGATGGCTTAATAAGGATTAGGTTATTGTGGCATGATGTTTTCTGTGTTTAAATTTGGTTTGAGGCGTAAACACATTCTTGATACTGTGACGTGTTTATATTTGTGTTAGCAAGCACTGTAGATACATCATTCCCCCACAGCAGGGGCAGACAAATGGACATTTTCTGTAAATGTAACTTTAAAATCTCATCCCCCATCCCCCACCCCAACACTTTTTGCAAGTCCTGTGGCAATAGGTGAGGGGCGAAGCAACAGGTGGAGGTGACCACTGGTAGTTGTAGTTCCAAACCTGCACACAGACGGCCTGGCGGTAATAGTCACTCTACCTCTGACCAATGGGACAACAGAGGAGTTCAGCGTTTCCCTGGGTGACTGAGCAGTCCTGTTTAGGATAGCACTGCTCACCCTCGCATGAGGGAGAAGACTAGAAAATGTGTCTTAAACATTGCCTGTCCCATACAAACTAACTGGCCAGCCTACCACGGCTGGCAGTTTTACCCATACAGTGGTCAAAACCAAAGAAATAGAAAGAAGAAAATGATATTTGGAGCATGGAATGTCCATACATTGATGGACAGAGTAGCCTCACCGAGGCCTGGGAGAGCATGGAATGAAAAACTTTGAAGACTTTCCACAGCATTATCAACTGCATATGGGAAAATAAAGATGTGCCTCAAGAATTCAGAGATGCTACCATTGTCTCACTTTAGAAAAACAAGGGCAGCAAATCTGACTGTGGAAACTACCGGGGCATCTCCCTTCTCTCCATCGCTGGAAAAATTCTAGCACACATCATCCTTAACCAACTGATCTCATCTGTCTCAGAAGAGAACCTACCAGAGGCACAGTGTGGCTTCCGTCCAGGTTACAGCACCACCAACATGATTTTTGAAGTTCGGCAGGTGCAAGAGAAATGCAAAGAACAAAACAAGGATCTGTATGCAGTCTTCATTGTCCTGAAAAAGGTGTTTGACACAGTCAATAGAGAAGTGCTGTGGGTGATTCTCCGAAGACTCGGCTGCTGTAGAAAGTTTGTACAGATGATCCGTCAATTCCATGACAACATGACTGGTGCAGTATTGTCAGGAGGAGAGGTGTCGGATCCCTTTGAAATATCTAACGGGGTGAAACAGGGGTGTGTCTTGGCACCCATTCTGTTCAACCTGTTCTTTACCTGCATCCTCAACCATGCCGTCAGAGACATTGAAGAAGTGTACCTGAGGTACAGGCTCGACAGTTCCCTCTTCAACCTGCGCCTCCTCAACGCCAAGACAAAGATGACTGAAAGACAAATTCTGGAGGCCTTCTTTGCAGATGACTGTGCCTTTATGGCACACTCAGAGTCTGCCGTCCAGCAAATTGTTGATAAGTTCGCAGAAGCATTACACCTCTTCGGACTCACCATCAGTCTTGACAAAACAAAGGTGTTGTTCCAACCCTCCCCACTTTCAACTTGCTGCCGGCCCTCCATCAGCATTGAGGGGACAGAGCTCAAGGCTGTCGAGCAGTTCAAATATCTCCCCAGCATCATTTCTGAAGATGGTGCCCTCGACAAAGAGATCAGCATGAGCATCTGTAAGGCAAATCAGGCCCTGGGCAGACTACAGTCATGTGTCCTGAAGCAGCATAACATCCAGAAGTCCACAAAACTCAAAGTCTACAAAACAGTCATACTCACTAGCCTTCTCTATGGATGTGAGACCTGGACCTTGTACTGCAAGCACGTCAAACTGTTGGAAAGCTTCCACATGGGTAGCCTGAGGTCTATTCTTGGCATTCGATGGCAGGATAGGGTGACAAACCTTGAGGTACTTGACAGAGCGGAATCAACCAGCATCGAGGCCATGATCCTCAAAGCACAACTTCAATGGATGGGGCATGTCATCAGAATGTAGCCCTACAAAATCCCCTGGCAACTCCTCTATGGTGAGCTTTCTACAGGCAAAAGAATGCAGGGCAGGCCGATAAAGCATTTCAAAGACTGTATAAAAGCCAACATTACATATGCCGGAATTGCCCCCAAACTCCTAGAGGAGAGTATGCAGAACAGGGTAGGTTGGAGTGTGCTGACCAAAGAAGCACACAAATACTTTGAGGAGAAATGCCACACCAGCATCATCGAAGCCCGAGAACGAAAAAAGTAGCATCAAATGAGCCTGGTCAGTTCCCCTGCCTTCACTGTGGATGCCCATGCTGATCAAAACTTGTTCTCCACAGCCACACGCGAAAACACCCACAAATGTGGTGCACATAGAAGTCATTGTCATACATGATGGACAACCCATATATAATGAATCTTTTTAAAATGGTTTTATTCTTCTATCAAACTGTTGTTTTAATGCATATGGTCATGTTGTCATGCACTTGAACATGCAAATATAAGAACTGCATTGTAATGATTATGGTTTGAAAAGAGATCACACACATAACTTAATAATAAAAAGGCAAAACATAGTCACAATACAGCAACATGCCAGAGTCAAAATCAAATAAGCAGACATAAAGATGCAAAAGAGAATCAAACAGAGAAGCCAGAAACACAACAGTGTTTAAATTTAAATAAGTACAAGAATGAGCAGTCAAATATATATAAATTGGACATTACAAAAACAGAAATGAGAAATAAAAAGTCATAACTTCACAAAGCACTTAATAATCAACAGTGTCACTGTATTGCTATTATAATCAGTGTCACTGTAATCCATACATCTGAAACACAATTAGTCAGTCTTTACTGATTTGAGCTGTTATGTTGTACTAAACAGAGATAATACCCAACTGCATAGTACTGTCATTCCAGAACTCATCATATGGATGAAATGTTTATTTGAATAAAAATATAAAGATAATTAGAAATACAATGAGAGACTGATCAAAAACAATAGATAATTTCTTAATGACATTCGCAAACTACTACATGATGCATATGAATTATATAACTGAAAGCATATTTCTATATAAATGTTCCTATACAGCATCAATAAAATATAATCCTGAATGTATTATGAGTAATCAACACATTTTGTAACAACTATAATCACCATTAAAAGTATACTGGATAACTTATTTTCTCTCAGCAGACTAGCTTTGTGTAATCTTGGAGAAAAGACATTTGAATATCTGGGATCAGTTCTACAATCAGAAGCCTCCTCACTGAAAGAACTGGACTTGAGTAATAATGACTTGCAGGATTCAGGAGTGGAGCTGATCGCTGCTGGACTGAAGAGTTCACACTGTAAACTGGAGATACTCAGGTTTGTTTTTTTTACTGAATAATAAATATTACACTGTTCATTTTAGTTAATTAAATTATATACTGTAAATTGGCTGCACAGTTTAGAAATACATTAATGTGTCAGTAGAACAGAATGTTATCTTAAAAAGATATGCATATGTAAAAGTATTTTTTTATCTTTAAGAGTATTTTTAGAGTCTACAATATAAACACCCCAAGCAAAGGTGGAAAACATTCTAAAAATACAATAAACACAGATTCTAAAAATGCAGTAAAAGCAAATGTGGAAATTGGTAGATGCACAACACTCAGACAAAGCTGGAACAAAGTTGTGACATAATCATGTTAACCACTATGTCACGTCACCTTTTTTAATTACACTTTTAAATCATTTGGATATTGAATATACTAATTGTTTTGAAAGTGGACATTTTGCCAGTTTTTGCTATATATACAAGATGTGAGCAGCTCAACAGTCTGTGGTCACTGGTGTCTGATTCTCATCTTCATGATGTAACATACATTTCTGGCATATAGCATACAATGTCCATCTGACCATCCACCCCATTCCCCCCAAAAAAGCTGAAATGTGGACTTGTTTGACCCCTGAATGCATTTTTATTTTCTATTTGTTCATTTCAGATTACTTTGGACCCAAATAACTTGCCAGTGTTTCTGCATAAAATTAATATATGGATTCCCTCCACAAGTCCTGTCACAATACTTCTTTCAATGCTGTCATGTGCTGCCTCATCACATGACCAAAGAAACATAACTTGTTGGATTTAACAGTCATCAGTAACTCCTTTTCAGTTCTGGCCTCTCATAGACCTGCTAAGCGGTCATCATCTTCATCCATGAGATCTTCATCAACTTCCTGATGCACTAGTTCTCAAGAGCCTGAATACATCTTTCTTCCTTTTTCTTCAATATCCAGGTTTCACATCCATATGTAGCTACTGGCCAGACCAATGCTTTCATCAGTCTTAGTTTGGAGTTGATGCTAATTGACTTGCTTTTCCACATCTTTGTCAATTTGACCATCACCAACATGCCCATGGCCATTCTTGACTTCACTTCACTAGCACAGCCTTTGTTATTCTACATCTCAAATACATGAAAGAGACTACTTTCTTCAGAAGTATTCCTTCCACTGTGATCTCATAATGTTTGTTTAGATTCATTTATCTGCAGGTTATATTCCTTCAGTCTTCTCAGTGCGACACCAGCTCTTCTAGTTGTTCTTTTGATGTGGCCAATAAGACGGTCGTCTGCATCTCTGAGATTAACAGTCCTTCCACCTATCCCGAATCCTCCCATCCACCAGCTGCACACTGCTGACTGTGTGAGGGGAAACCCATATCAAGAATGTTTATCCACATTTGGTCGTGTTGTACCATGGTGAATGCCTCTGTGAAATCAATAACTGAAAAATATAGTTCCTGGTTCATTTCTCACACTTTCTCCAAGATGATCTGGAGCTTTGTGATCTGATCCCAAGTGCCTTTTTTGATCTTGGGGGCAGCCATGGCCTAGAGGGAAAGGATCTGGCCTGGTGACCTAAAGGTAGCCGGTTCGATCCCCGGGCAGGCCACGAATGAAGTTTCCTTGAGCAAGGCACCTAACCCCCAATTGTAAGTTGCTTTGGATAAAAGCGTCTGCGAAATGCCTCAAATGTAAATGTCTAAACTTTTTTCTTCAAACAATTAAAAAGTATAATTAAAAGAAAAGATTATGTAAAACAGTAGTTAAAATTCTTCTGTTCCAATGTTTGAGTGTGTTTCAGGCATCAATTTCAAAATTTGCTTCTATTATAAAAACAGAATTAACATTGCCATTGAAAATAGTGAAACTTTATTTTTCTTTAGTTAGTTTTAGTTTCAGTTGAATTAACTCTTAAATAACTTAACTATTAACTAACATTCTGCTCAGACATTTGCTAAAGCACATTTAAGTCACTAACTATATCATATAAATGTGTTGAACTTGTGTTGCTGTACCACCACCAACGAGTATGGTGTTTTAAAAAGTGAACACAATTATCATCTTATTTCAGTATTTGTAGTTTGTTTGATTTTACAATGAAGTGCATCTCAATGTTTTTTTTTTTTTTCCAAAGCGTACATTTTAAAACTGGGAGATTTTAAAAACAAACAACAACAACAACATTAACTGTTATTATTTTTATTTTTAAAGCATTTCTGGAAATTGTGTTTATATTTTGACTCAAAATGTGCATAAAACATTTTTAAGTATCATTCGTAGAGAAGAAATTCATTTTCATTTAGAGATGTAATATATTGTGACATTTCACCTGAGGTGTACAAACCATTGCATACAGTAAGTTCCTATATCCAAAAATCTACTGATAGGGCCTAAAAGCATTATTCCATGTAAAAACATATTGTTATATACATGCTGCTATTTGTGTTGATCAATGTTTTTCCAGCTGGTACCTGTGTTGAATCTAAATAATGTGATCAAAACATTTTGATTATATCAAAGCTAGATAACCAATGACTGTCCATTTACATCACTTATTTTGGAAAGCTGTGTGTCCAAATATCAATTATGGAATCACATAATTCAGTCAAACGACACACATTATAATATTGACCAAAAACAGCTAAAAAGATTATTATGAGGGCCTCCAGTAACACAGATATTTTTGTTTTAGAGCTTTTTGAAGAGTATCAATCTGTATGTGTATCTATCCAATATAATTAGATTATATAAAAGTGTAAATTTATTCTTCCCTCAAAATAACTCAATATACAGCCATTAATGTCTAAACCACTAGCAACAAAAGTGAGTACATCCCTAAGAGACTGCACCCCTAAATGTCCAAATTGAGCCCTGCTTGTCATTTTCCCTCCAAATTGTCATGTGACTCATTAGTGTTACTAGGTTTCAGGTGTGCAAAGGGGAGAAGGTGTGTTCAATTTTTCAAATTCACACTCTCTCATACTGGTCACTGAAAGTTCACATGCTCCAACATGGCACCTCATGGCAAATAACTCTCTGAGGACCTTAAAAGACTAATTGTCGTGCTACATGAAGATGGCCAAGGTTACAAGAAGATTGCCAACCCCCTGGACCTGAGCTGCTGCACAATGGCCAAGATCATCCAGTGTTTTAAAAGAACAGGGTCCACTCAGAACAGCCCTTGTGTTGGTCATCCAAAGAAGCTGAGTGCACTTGCTCAGGGTCACATCCAAATGCTGTCTTTGAAAGATAGACACAGGAGTGTTGTCAGCATTGCTGCAGAGATTGAAGATGTGAGGGGTCAGCCTGTCAATGCTCAGACCATATGCTGCACACTACATCAAATTAGTCTGCATGACTGTCATCCCAGAAGGAAGCCTCTTCTGAAGTCTGTACAGAAGAAAGCCCGCAAACAGTTTGCTGAAGACATGTAAATAAAGGACATGGATTACTGGAACCATTCCCTATGGTCTGATGAGTCCAAGATTAATTTGTTTGGTTCAGATGGTCTCAAGCATGTGTGGTGGCAATTGGGTGAGAAGTACAAAGATAAGTGTGTCATGCCTACAGTCAAGTACGGTGGTGGAAATGCCATGGTCTGGGGCTGCATGAGTGCAGCAGGTGTTGGGGAGTTACATTTCCTTGAGGGACACATGAACTCCAATATGTTCTGTGAAATAATAAAGCAGAGCATGATCTCCTCCCTCCAGAAACTGGGTCGAAGGGCAGTGTTCCAGCATGATAATGACCCCAAACACACCTCTAAGATGACCACTGCTTTATTGAAGAGTTTGAAAGTAAAGGTGATGGACTGGCCAAACATGTCTCCAGAACTAAACACATTAGAACATCTTTGGGGTATTCTGAAGTGGAACGTGAAAGAATGCAAAGTCTCAAATATCTGCCAGCTCTGTGATGTCATCATGGAGGAGTGGAAAAGTATTCCAGTGGCAACCTGTAAAACTCTGGTAAACTCCATGCCCAGGAGAGTTAAGGCAGTTCTGGAAAATAGTGGTGACCACACAAAATATTGACACTTCAGTGTGTGTCAATTCAGGGGTGTACTCACTTTTGTTGCCAGTGGTTTAGACATTAACTGGTCTGCCTCTTGTCCGGATGACATTTGGCACATCATAAAACAAAAAAAGCATGTAATATAAAAATATAAAAAAGCAAAGTAATAATATAATAATTATAAAAGCAAAGTAATGCATGACTGTTGAATCGCTAGAATGTTATATTAGACAACATTGGGGCAACTTTCCTCTACTAAAACTCCAGCAGCAATTGGTCTCCTCACTTCTCAGATGTTTACAGATGGTTGTTAAAAGATGGAATGTTACACAGTAGTAATAATAGCTCTATCCAAATTATTTTCAGACATGTTTTTAACTGGCTTAACGGTTCACAAGCTAGTCTATTGGGAACACCAAAGGGCCCATGAAAGTTCCCTTCTAAATGCACGATCACAGTTCTTCTCTAACATCATTCAAAATAGTCTGGGAAATTTAAAAGTGCTGTTTTCCACTATCAACCACCTGCTCAGTCCACACGCTCATTCCATTACTGCAGTCACAGATGAGCACTGTGATAGGTTTGACCTTTTTCAAAATGAAATGAGAGTCTGTTCGCTCTATTTTTACAGGCTCCTCCTCTCTGTCTGTACAGACAACAGAATCACAGTCTGAGGTCTTTCAGCTCCTTAACTGTTTTTCAGAAGTCTCCCAGCAGGAAGTTGAGCACATCATTAAGAGAATGAAACCATCTAACTGTGCTTTAGACCCATTTCCTACATATTTAGACAAAGCAACTGCTTCTGCTATTAGTACTAAACCTCTCCCTCCTGATGGGCTATGTGCCCCCTTCCGTAAAGACTGCAATTATTAGACCACTTCTTATAAAACCTACACTGGACTCAGAAAATCTTGTGAATTACAGACCCATCTCCAAGATCCCTTTTCTTTCCAAAGTATTGGAAAAAGTGGTAGCAGCCCAACTCCTTACCCATCTAAGTGATAATAACCTTTATGAGAAGTTTCAGTCTGGCTTCCGCTCTGCTCATAGCATGGAAACAGCCTTGGTCCGAGTTATGAATGACCTTCTGATGGCAGCGGATGCTGCCTCACCTTCCCTGCTCATCCTGCTTGACCTGTCGGCAGCCTTTGACAGAGTGGATCACAAGATGCTTCTCAGTTGGTTGCAACACACCATTGTTCTCACTGGCATTGTTCTTTCCTGGTTCAAATCATATCTCAGCAAAAGAACTGTTTGTTTCCATTGGAAATGCAAAGCCCAAGACAGATACTGTGAACTGTGGCATCCCACAAGGGTCAGTTCTTGGTCCTGTTCTTTTTAATCTGTACATGCTCCCACTTGGTCACGTCATTAATTGACATGGAATTGCATTTCACTGCTATGCTGACAATATACAATTGTATTTAAAAATGGATTGGTTGCACTGCTTTAACTTCACTTACTGCATGTCTGGAGGAGATACAGACATGGTTGAAAACCAACTTTCTCCAGTTAAATAGTGCCAAAACTGAAGCAATCCTGGTTGGCACACCCCATCAGATTCAGTCATCATCCATCAGCAATATTACTTTTCTTGGTCACAATATTCCACTTTCCACAACAGTTACCAATCATGGTGTAAAACTGGATGCAGATCTTACTTTTGACAGTCAAATCAAGCAACTTGGTAAAATCTCCTTTTATCACCTGCATAACATTGCCAGACTTCGCCCCTCTCTCACCTTGTTAGATGTGGAAAAACTGATCAATGCCTTTGTCACCACCAGACTGGACTACTGTAATGCCCTTCTCATTGGGATTTCTAGCAAAAATCTTCAGAGACTGCAGTCCATCCAAAACTGTGCCGCTAGGATTCTGATGAGAGTGTGGATGTATGAGCACATCACTCCCATTCTCCACTCTCTCCACTGGTTGCCTGTCTCTGAGAGGATTCAATATAAAATTTCTGTTCTGACTCATCAGTGTATATATGGACATGCTCCCGATTATCTCAAAGAACTGATTACCCAGCAGACCATATCCCGATCCGTCTGCTCAAAAAACTGTAATCAGCTCCTGATTCCAAAGACAAAGCTTAAAACTATGGGTGAATGGGCCTTCTGCTGTGCTGCCCCTCACTTGTGGAATGCCCTCCTGGAACATTTGAGGGTACCCCAGACAGTTGGGAATTTTTAAAAGGGACTAAAAACCTTTCTTTTTAGCAAAACGTAAGTAATTTAAAATGTGTATGTGTTTGTATGCTTGTGTGTCTATCTTATTTAATTTATTGACACTTGTGGCACTTTGAGATTTGTTACAGATATAAAGTCCATTACAAACAAAATTTATTATGTTGCTGCCATCAAATTCTAAATGAGTTATTTTTTTTTTATGAAATTGCAGAATGTCTCACTTTCAACATCTGATATGTGTTCTGTGTTCTATGGGTTTGAGATTTGCATAAAATATTTTCTAAACTTCATGATGCAGAATATTAGCAGAGAATTATGAAAATGTTTGTGTATTGCTGGTAATTACATGTTCTGTGACTTTTCAAATTAAAATAAGTTACTTTTATAAAGATCCAACTTCTGCACAGTATAATATATATTTAAAAATTTTGCAACAAAATGTTATATTTTGTACTTTAAATTTTATAAAGTGTGCCTTTGTAAAAGTTTAGTCAAATAGTGGAAATAGTGTATAATCTGTTCTGTTATATTTAGAGGATTAATAGAGAGAAGAGCTTATATTTAGATGTTTAATACAATGTATCATTTCAGCAGGCATGTACAAAGCTTTGCAAAAGACAATATGTCCAAAATGATCATATGCTGTAGCCTAAAAGTGGTTTACCATAAAAAATAATTAATTGCTTTTATGAAATTTGTTGTATTTTAGTGTGTACCTGTTATGTTCTGTTTGATAGTGAATTGTATCCTCTTCTCCTTCCTTTCTGCAGATTGTCTGGTTGTATGGTCACAGAAAAAGGTTGTTCCTCTCTGGCTTCATCTCTGAAATCAAACCCCTCCTATCTCAGAGAATTGGAACTGACCTATAATTACCCAGGAGTGTCTGGAGTGAAGGAGCTGTCTGATCTACGAGAGGATCCACACTATAAACTGGATACACTCAGGTATGGACATATGTTCTGAACTGTGTGGGTAGATTAAGAAAAAGACTGAAGACTACAATCTGCTCCTCAACATATTGATGACAGTTTATTTAGGATCTACAGTAATATTGTACCACACCATATATACTGAACACCAGACAGTGTATTCATAGATAAGAATCGGATTTAGTGAGATTTACCAAGTATGTTTGGTACATACAAACTAGTTGGTATCTATATAGTATTATATTAAAAGTACAGATAATGTAGATATTACTAACAATACATGATATATATTGGACAGTATACACAGTATATATTGCATACACAAACTGATGGGAACAAGTAATATAGACTAGAGGTGAGAGTAAGTCCCTCATGTACAAGTCAGAAGCAAGTCTCAAGTCATTGACTTTAAACCTCAAGCAAGTCCCAAGTCGCTGTATCCAAGTCAGGTCATACAAATATGGTCTGATCTACCCCAGTTTCCACATATAAATCAATACAGATGGTCGCATACAAATTGAGTTTTATTTCAACATAAACTAAACCTATTAAACATCAAATATGTCTCAAACATACAATTACATAACTTACTTAATGGCTTACTTCCCCAATCAAGAGTGTCACGCCATTTCTCCATAACCTATTAATGCATCTCTTGAAGGTGCTTCTTAAAGAACATTTCTGAGTGCAAAAATTACTGCATCATCAACTGAATAGTAGATAAAATAAATATAAGTATATAAAAATAAACCTGTTATATAAAAAGCTAAACCTGTTACCTATAAAAACAATGTCTGAAATGCTAATATTACAAACATTACATCAAACAATGAAAACATGCACATAATGTTTTAATATACCACATACTATTCATGCTATTTTGTCCAGTTCATATCCACACTAGTAAGCATCTCTGCCACAACATTAAAGAAATATTTAACTTCAGCATAACTTTCAAATTTAAGGAATCTTATTTTTACATATGCTAGATTTAAGGTTGCTAGACAGTGTTGATACGAACAAAATAACAATAGCATGTGGCATACAAAAACAACATGTTTTTTTGTATACATTTTGTGTGTTTGTTATTTTGTATAGATTTGGACCGGTTAGCTTTGTTTTCAAACTTAATTTTGCGAGCCCACCAAGGACTTTTATTATGACACGCCCACGTACTGTCATCATCACTTATGTGCAGTGCATCTTCCTACACTCAAAACTGATTGGTTTGTAGAAGGATGTGCATCTGATGTGTTTAAATACTTTTATATACCGCTGCCACAGTTTTGTTTAGGTTGCTGTCATCCTGTTAAATCATTTCTTTCTCATTATCTCAGAAAATAAGCTGCACATTTCAGTATTTTCATGTGTTTTTATGCTGACTTTTCACATTGTGATGAAGTCAGAGGGCCCAGACTTATCACCATCCATCTACACTAAACTCCTTAATATAAGAGCAGCACTCACCTGAAGCTGAAGAGAGCGTTACAATATCACACACATGTTCATCAGACCTAAATTATATTAAACATTTCGTTTCCTCCTCACTGCATGTGCTACAATGGCTCATTATTGCTGCTGTTTAGAGTTTTGCGTGCTGCATGCACTGCACAATCAGCCAATCATGCTTCAAAATAAAATCTAATGTAATCTAACTTTGTTTCAAAATTGCAAAAATTTTAATAAAAAATCAAGTCTATCTGTCATCTGTTTCAAGTCTAAATCAAGTCTAAAGTCATAAAGATCAATTAAAAGTCAAATAGAGTCTTTTACCAGCATTAGTCAAGCAAGTCTCAAGTCCTCAAAATTGTGACTTGAGTCTGACTCGAGTCAAGTCATGAGACTCGAGTCACCCACCTCTGATATAGACAATATGCCTAAACTTGCAGAACACACAATACACAATGACACAGATTAAGTTAAAAACAAGTGATGTAATGTACATGGTTGGGAAACCAACAGCAGTGTACAAGGGAATGAATTATGATATACAGGCTGCTTATGAATTTAAAAACTGTCCAGTTAAAACCAGGAGTAGATATGGTCACTTAGCAGATGATACTGGTGGTCAGAAGTTTATGAGATAAATGGTCTGAGGGTTAAAACTCTTCCTGTGTCTGGACATATTAGTATACAGGGCTCTGTAGTGACTGTTGGAGGGGAGAAGTTGAAAGAGGTTGTGTCCAGATTGTGATGAATCAGCATTTTTATTCTCTGCCCTGAATGGAGGGCATGGGAGTACCAGTGATTTTTCAGCTGTTTGTTTGCCATTCTGTTCCTTTCATGTTTTGTGGCTCCTCTGAACCAGACTGTGATCGATCCATCAGAATCCAGTACAGAATCCATCACAGTCATGTACAGTCATGTAACTCCTCTGCTACACTTTCATCACCGGCTGCCTGTAGCTCCCATATCAAGTTAAAAACTCTGATGTTGGCCTACAAAGAAAAGAATGGACCAGCTCGTCCATACTTGATGGCAGTGTTCAAAACTTAACCTGCTACAAGAACCCTTCAAGCTTCAACCACAGTTTGGCTTGACCTCATGTCCTTTAAGCATGGAAGACAAGCATCAAAACTTTTTTCTACACTTGCACCTAAATGGTAGAAAATACTTCCTCTGCCGGTCCAAATGGCAGAGTCACTTACTGTCTTCAAACTATGATTGAAGAACCATCTCTTCCAAGAGTTCTTGTCCTGTACTCACTAATGGCTTGTGACTCTACTTAATGTCATCAATTCAATGTCAGTCAGCGTGTGTTGAGTACTGTGTATCTAATAATTTGTAATGACTTTAAAATTTGGCTTCTGGATTCTCATGTCATGTCATATGCCGTCATCACTTCGCAATGGTAGGCTGCACAGACGAGTCACTTCTTTCCAATGCCATCTGTGTCTGGTTGCTTGTAGCAGGCTAGCACCTGATAATCCAGTCCACGTCTTGATGTTATCCATCCAGGTTATTCTTGGTCTTCCACGTCTTCGGACTCCTTCCACAAGTCCAGTCATAACACTTCCTTCAATGCTCTTATGTGCATGCCTCATCACATGACTGAAGTAACATAACTTGCGGGATTTAATGTGCATCAGTAACTCCTTTTGAGTTCTACCCATCTCATAGACTTGCTCAATGGTCATCATCTTCATCCATGAGATCTTCAGCAACTTCCTCATGCACTTGTTCTCAAAAGCCTGAATATGTCTTTCTTCCTCTTTCTTCAGTGTCCAGGCTTCACATCCATATGTAGCTACTGGCCAGAACAAGGCTTTCATCAGTCTTAGTTTGGTGTTGGTG
>BRDA01014724.1:0-13904 GCA_036984385.1 Crenuchus spilurus | reverse complement strand
CGCATGCGTGGTCAAAATTAACAATGCGCAACGTGAATTACAACGTGACGCGTGTTTGCGCACCATTTACTTGATTATGTTTGGCCACGGTAACCAGATTTCACAGGTATCGCGGTTTTCACGGCAAATTGTTTGTTGAAAATCCAGTCACGGGTGAACTTTCAAGGGTGGCGGATGCGTTTTATTGGGTAACTTTAAAAATTGCCGTGACCGGTTGCCTAGGATATTACTTCAACCCGGCGGGCAAACGTGTACAAAGTCGACACTAATGAAGTTTGAATACAACATTAACAACAAAGATAAGATAATATAAGTAAAGATAGCCTGAGAGAGAGAGAGAGAGAGAGAAACAGAGAGAGAGAGACAGAGAGAGAGAGAGAGAAGGTGAAGAGAAAGTCACTAGCTAATATAGTAAATGGGGAAATCCGGGAGGCGGTATTGCAAGGACTGGGATAAAGAAAAAGGTTTGATGGACTAATAAATCCCTTATAAACAAATACTAAGTCGTACACTCTTAGTTGTTTTGCCATTTGATTCAAATGTGTGACAGACATATTTTGGGCTAGTTTAAGCTTCTGAAGGGCGGGTTTTAGACTGACTTTTGGCTGAATAATTTTGATGGATCTGGCAACACTGACGGTAACATAGGCGGGCTCAAGAGAGTAGTTAATTGATTGTTAATTGATTATATCTTTATTATATGTAAAGTGACATATTTCAGTCTTTGTATTTTTTGTTTTAATGTTGATCCGTTTGGCTGATTACTAAATTAGTATAAAAGGAGTATCATTAAAATATATATATATTAATATAAAATATCACCATTTATGTGAGTTTGTTGAATCAAATTAAGAACACAAATGAACTTTTTGATGATAGTCTAATTTGGGAGATGCACTAGCATAATGGAGTCTCTGAGAAGAACTTACTTACTTAAGAAACTTCTAAGTTTTTGCCAATTTTTATCCCCTTTCCAATGTAGTAGTAGCCAATTAGCCCATCCCCTCCGTTAGGACTCTCCCCATCACTTTGCACTGTCCCTGACTCTATAAGGGTGAAGACAAGCACAAGCCTCCTCCGTTGCGTGTGATGCAGCCACCACCTCTTTTTGAACTACTGCTGATACATCATCAATGGGGACCCTAACGTGCTCGGAGGAAAGCGCAGGAATTACAGCTCTGAATAGACCAATCAGTGGACGCCTGAGCCAGCAAACATTGCAGTGTGAAAGTGATGGGGAGAGAGTGACATCTACCCGCCCAGTGAGAGCACGGCCAATTTTTTTTTACAGGCCTGAAAGTATTAAATGAAATGAAGATGACCAGACAAAACGTTAAATATCAAGGATTCATACTGTCTGAAATAAAATTCCAGCTTTCATATGATATGTGATAATTTTGTGCAAATGCTCTAAATGAGAATATTATTTGGAATTTGGAATAAATGTTGTCAGTAGTTTATAAAATAAAACACAAATGTACATTTTACTTTTACAGACCTATAAATAAAAACTGGTCATTATCAGTGGTCTTTTTCAGTGCTGTCTGTAGATAAATATACATTAGAGTACAGTAAAGTAAGCTGGCTCAGAGCCTTAAAATGAATATTATGTAGATGTTGATGCCATGTTAAGGTTTTGCTTTGAATCAATGCTTTAATTGTTGTGATTATATTGTGTCAGTTGACTGTTACGTGAATGCAGACATGAACACCTCCTGAGCTATTCTCAATGACTGGCCTGAGAGCCAGAGGGGAAAACGTCTCTGTCCAAGTGTGACATCACACTAGAGATGCATCACCTGACACCCACACTTGTTTCTGTGAACTGTTGAGACATTACATAAACTTCCGTTCATTTCCTGGAGACTTACCCAAACCTTAACCATAATTACTACTAGCCTAACCTTGACCCTGACACCTACCTTAACCTTATCTGGCAACACTTTATATTAACTTTCATTAATAGCTTATTAACTAATCATTAGTTCATTAGAATTTCATTAACAAATGAGTTACTAATGATTTGTTGAAATTTGCAAAAATGAATACAGTCATTAGTAACTACATGAACTGTCATTTATAAACATTTGTTCATGTTCAAATTCTCATGAAGTAATGATTTGTTCAGTTATTAATCATTAGCTAATGGCTTATTAATGAAAGTTATTATAAAGTGTTACCCCTTGATGGATGCACACATTTTTGTATCATCATATCTCAAGAATTAATCACCAGATCACGATTTATCAGGCAACACCTCTCTGATGAATGACTTTACAATATCACCACTAGGAACAAAAAGTCTCACTGCTCCTAATGCCAAGTGAGGGAAGGAAAGAGAGTGGAAGAGAGAGAGGGAGAGAGAGAGAGAGAGAGAGAGAGAGAGAAATGGAGGGAGGGAGGGAGGGAGGGAAGAGAGAGACACCAGACCCAGCAATGCAGACGAGCTAATCAAAGCAACCTGGGCTTCCATAGCACCTCAGCAGTCTACAGGCTGATCGCCTTCATGCCACAATGATGCAGTAATTCATGCAAAAGGAGCCCCGACCAAGTACTGAGTTGATATACTGTACATACTCTTCAAGTAGATCAACATTTATGCATGTAGGTAGGTGTTATATAATTTTATACATTTTTTGAGATATTGACTTTTGGGTTTTCATTGGCTGTGGGCCATAATCATTACAATATATAAATACATATATTTTGATGATATTCTAAACTTTATATATATATATATATATATATATATATATATATATATATATATATATATATATATATATAAAGTATAAAAATATATTCGCAGAATGTGTGTAAACAGGTCCCCACAATGTATTATAAACCTCATATACATACACACACACACACACACACACCTTGGCTGACCCTCCAGTGTAGTCATTCTGTTCTTACCAGTATGTTCCCATCTGCTAGAATCTCTTTACTGCCAAAGTAACATCACCCTTTGCCTTTATCACATCCAGTATGTCAAAGCTGCAGCTTTTGAAAAACACATCAAAGCAGCTTCTACATAAAGTACATCAATATCCAATATAACAAAAAAACGTTTTTGTTGGCTATCTGTCTACTTCTGTAATACCCCTTCATAAGGCTTCTGATTGTTCCTTTTATTCACATCTACTGAAGACAATATTGACTTAAGCCGATTCTGTTAGCACCTTGCTGTGTGAGGGTCTGTTTAAGGTGCTGAAATGGTACACCTCTGTTGGGGGCCTGTGCAGGGGGGCTCAGAGAGCTTTGCGTGTATTACGTGATCAGAAACACGGCTCTATTTATAACAGATCATAGGGCCTGAGTGCTGCACTGCTCTACTGCACAAGGACGGCCTTCAAAGGGCACTCACTGTCTCTCACAGCCAGCACTCAGGACTGAACACTCAACAGCACAGCACACTACTGAGCAGGTAGGAGCATGACCCTGAGTGTCTACAAATGAAGAGATTGTTTGCAATAACAGATATCCTCCAAAATGATAACTTTACAGGAGAAGGAAAAAACTGACGTTAATTTTAATGGAAGTCAATGGAACCAGGCATATTTCTAAGTCATTCTGGGCCTCCTCTTGTGGTGCAGTCATCATGAAATTGACTCACAATGTAAAGAGCAGCAGAGATTTTCAAATGATGGCAGTAACTGAAAAATGACAAAATTAGCAGTGATTATGAGAACATGGGAACATTTACTGGTTGAAAGTCTGAATGACATTCAGTCTCTTTAACTCATTGCATAAATTTAATTAAATACTCATTACAATAATTAAATTAAATTAACTCACATTAAATAAAGTATGTGGCATTGTTGAGAAAAAAAAAGTATTTAAATTAATATTTTTAGTTGACCGTTTGGACTGATTGCTCATTTGTGTGCATTGATTAATTTAATCAATTTTCTAACTGATTGCATTGTACCATCCCTTAAAGTATGATTAATTAAATTAATCAAAGTTTATTTCAGAAGGTCAGCATGTTTAAGAACATTATTTTTAACATTATTTTTAACATTATTTGCATTTAAGAACATTATTTTAAAAATGTCTTTGTTAAAATAATTAAAAAAGGATCTTAGCTGATATCTTCTGAGCTTTTCTGAAAAACAATGTTTAATTCCAGATATTTGCATATTATATTCATCAACAGTGCACTTTGTTAACTTAATGGAGTCCTGGTTACACAAACCAGGTATTGAATGAGAACTACAGCTAACACTGGACTGCCATGTGGAGACATTTGGAAAGGGTTAAACCAACATATTCACTTATTTTATTACTGTAATTGGCATTTATTCCCAATTCCCAAACAATGGCTTACTGCCCATATAAAAACATTTTTATGATTATTATTTAATTTACTCTGAATATATATGAATACATTATATGGATGGATGGCAATGATGAAATATAGGGATGAGTAAAACTCTTGAATGAATAAGGAGGTTCCAATCTTGGAGAGAGCAATCACACCTAAATGTGACATTCAGATGACCCTGAAGGTCCTCATTGCCTGGACCAGTTGAGTTAGATTAAGATTGGAGCTAAGCTCTGCAGGGCCAGGATTGGGCATTAAACTCATCAAGTTAACCAGACAATGTGTTATACATTCACATTAGTTGACCCACACTGTGTCTACTGTTCTTGTTGCAGTTCTGTGGCTCGATGGATGATTTTGAGTACAGTGTGCACATCTCAGAGCAAGACTGGGACACGTTCTTCCAGGAATGTGAGGAGTGTAACCTGCTGCCTCCAGTGTTGGCAGGCATGGAGGACTCAGGGATGAGTGACATGGATGACACTGCAAGTCACAGAGCACTGATGGGGCCAGAGAGCACAGTGCCAGAGCCAGAGCTTCTGTGTGATAGCCCTGGCCATGAGTCCCCTGTGGATCTTTACCTGAGCAGATATGGCATGAGCAGTCCAATGCAAGTTCTGTCTGGCAGTGAAGATGACTTACACATGGAGGCTGTCAATGTGTTCTTTGAGAGATTGAAAAGTGTCTCAGCTGGTGAAAATCCTTTAATGCCAAAGCAGAAATCAAGTGAGTTAACTATTCATTTAGATGGATCTGTTAAAACAAGGGGCACTAAAGAGATAACTGTGCCTGTAGAAATAATTCAACCAATGGGGAGCCAAGAGGCACAGAGAAATGAATCCATCCAGAAGGGTGATTCCTGTAAACATAAAGAAAATCATTTAGAGGTAAGAAGAGATACATCTATCTGTCCCAACATTAAGCCAGTTATACAAGAAGTACCTTGGTCAATGAGTAAAATGGTAGAGGTGACAAAACAGGAGTTTGAGGGTAAATGTGCTGGCCCATGCAAGGGCGTGAGGCTCAAATCAGACATTGAGAAGATTCCATGCTGTGCACCAGTCATTGCAAAAGATCTGGCAGGTCCAAATCAGGAAAAGAAAGAAGACTCTCATGTATGTACAATAAGTAATTCTGAATTGCTGGTCAGTCAAGGACAAACGTCCTCCAATACTCCAAGACGAAAAAGAAGGAAGAAGAAGAGAACGAGCACTGAGTCACTGGAACCAGACCATGGCCATGAGGTCCAATTCAAAGCCAAACAGAGTGAGTCTGATGATGACATATTTGTGCAAAGGGTGGCCAGTTCAACTCAAAGCTTATCACTTCCTAAGATAGAAGGTATTTTAAAGAGTTTCCCAATTTCACAAACGCTCACAGAGGCAAGCCTTCATTTAACAAGAACTCATCAAGAAAGTCTCAAATCTCCAAACATATCAACACAATATAGAATAAACTTTGTGCATGACAGTGATCTCACTAGGGAATCTGCATCAACTGAGCAATTTCTCCCAACAGTAAACCTCACATCTACTGAAATTGATGTGCCTGTGAAGAAGACAGGACCCCTGATACATCAAAGTGTTGATAGTACATCAGCAGCCTCAAATGGAGATAACATGAGATGTGATTTACAGCTATACAGTCAATCAACTTCAGATATTAAAGCATCTGAATCCTTGCCATCATCCATTCCCACCAGTGGTGAAGTGAAGGTAATATCACAGACCACTGGAAAGCATGAAAGAACTGAAAGTCCCCAGTTACTGTACAGTAGAGAGATGAATGAAGACGGTAAACATCACTCAGGAATATCACTTTTGCAATCAGATCCTGTATTCTGCTCACTGGAACCTGACAGTCAAGCTGGAGTCATTGCAGACTGTCATCCTGAAAAGGAACAGAATTCAACTTGTGTGACTCATGAAAAAGTCCCTAAAGCACATGTAGATGGCTGTCTAAGTAAGAAGAATCTCTCAGAGACACACAATCCCAAGTTAGCGATGCAGTCTTATCCTGTAAACATTGAAACAGTCCAGACCCTTCACGATACTCTGGTGAACGTCCAGAACCCACAGATGCAGGCAACCCAAAATTCAAGTGCTGATACAAGCATGGAAGACTTTACTACTGCAACACAACCAGATGTTAAGAATGAATTGTCAGAAAAAGCTGTCATGTCAAATGAATCTGTGAATAGTACACTTCCCTGGCATTTGCAAAGTGACAACTGGAAAGAAGAGATCTCCCCAATCTTAACATCAAGAGATGTAACCAATTTACCTGGAAATATGGAAGACGTGGATTTACAAGAAGTCAAAACTGAGGCTGAAAGTAGAACTCAAGTGCAGCCCATCATTGAACAGACTAGGAAAAATGAACCTTTGATGCAGGTCACTGGCCCAGATAGTCAATTTAAGGAGATTCCAGAACAATCAGCTAGTACTGCCAGTGGCAATGAAGAGAAAAGTGAAGGGCTCTATGCACCTCATTGTTCATCCAAAGATCACGAGTTGTCACCTTCTGCAATAATGATGAAGTCAATCAATCGAGAAGAGTACATCTCTTCTGATATTATTATCAGTACTAATGAAGATAAAGGTAAAGCCCAACATCTATCCCAGTCACCTGATGCAATGTCACAAGATATTGCATCTCCTACTCTTGAGACAGTGGATGGTGAAGAGCATATCCCATCTAAAATTATTAATACTGGTGACAAAGAGAAAAGCAAGGTTCACATTGAACCAGCTCAGTTACCTAAAGATCATTCATTGTTATCTACCGAGATAACCCAGGGTGTGGCATCTCCTACAACTGAGATAATTGATAAAGCCCCATCTAATATTATTACGCTGGTTGAGGAAGAGAAAGGAAAAGTGCACTATGTACCTCATTGTCCATCCAAGGATGACAAGTTGTCACCTACTGCAATGATGCAAGGAATATCATCTCCTATTACTGTGTCAATGGATAGATCCATGAGTATGGAAGCTAACAATGGCAAACTTTCTTTACTATTGCAAAGTGAAGACTGGACAAAAGAGATATCCCCTTCCATAAAGTCAAATGACATACCCAGTGTTCTTGAAAATGAGAATGGGATGAATGTGAAAGCTGAAGAAATTCCATTGCCTGTAATTGAAGACAATAATGATGGGCAGTCCTTCAAAGACAAGACCAGCACATGTCAGACTTTGAGAGGTCCAGAGATGAGTCAACCTGAAGAGCCCTTAAATTCAAAGCATATCTCATCTAATATTTGTACTACTGCTGAGAAACAGAACAGTGAGGTACCACATCATTGTCTACCCAATGACCATGAGATACCACCTATTGCAAAAATTCAGTGCTCAGCATCTCCTACTCCTGAGACAGGGGATGGTGAAGATTGGCTAAAAGAGATCTCCCCTTTCATACAGTCAAATATTATACCCAGTGAACTTGATAATAAAAATGGCATAAATGTGAAAACTGTAGAAATTCTGTTACCTGTTACTGAAGACAGTAATGAAGGGCAGTCCTTCAAAGACAAGACCAGCACATGTCATCCTTTGAGAGGTCCAGAGATGAGTCAACCTGAAGACCTCTCAAATTCAGACAGCATCTCACCTAATTATACTACTGGTGAGGAGGAGAACAGTGATGTACCACTTTATGGTGTGGTACCACCTCATTGTCCTCCCAATGACCATGAGATACCACCTACTGCAACAACACAGTGTACAGCATCTTCTCCTGAGACAGGGAATGGTGAAGATTGGACAAAAGAGATCTCCCCTTCCATGAATTCAAATATCATACCCAGTGAACTTGATAATAAGAATGGCATAAATGTGAAAACTGTAGAAATTCTGTTACCTGTTACTGAAGACAGTAATGAAGGGCAGTCCTTCAAAGAGCAGATCAGGACATGCCATCCTTTGAGAGGTCCAGAGATGAGTCAAACTGAGAAGCCCTCAAATTCAGAGCACATCTTATCTAATATTTGTGCTACTGGTGAGGATGAGGGCAGTGAGGTACCACATCATTGTCCTCCCAATGAATATGAGGCATCATCTATTGCAGTAATACAGAGTATGCCATCTCCTGCCTTTGAGACCATGGATGGTGTAGAGAATGATTTGTCTAATGTTCTTCACACTGGTAATGAAGAGAAGGGTACTTTGCACAATAAACCATCTCTTTGCCAACCCAAAGACATTGAGTTGTCATCTAATGAACTAATGCTGGATATGGCATTTTGCACTGCTGAGTCAATGGATAGAGCAGAGCATGTCTCATCTAATATCATTAGACCAGTTGATGAAGAGAAATTGCATGATGGGCCTCTTCACTGTGCAACCGAAGATCATAAGTTATCACCTAGTGCATCAATGAAAGGTATATATTCCACACCTGAGCCAATGGAAATAAAATCCACTAGACTTCCTTTGCATTCCCAAAGTGAGGAATGGACAGAAGATATGTTCCCATCCTTAAGGTCAAATGACATCTCAGGATATAAACAGTCCTGTCCAGGACAGTGTTTCAAAGAGCATACCTTGAAGTGTCAACCCTTAATTCAAGTCACTGGCCTAGAGAGTCAACTTTTGGAGGACTTAAAGTCAGAGTACATTCCTTCTAATATTTTTATAACTGGTGATAAAGAGAAAGGTGAAGTGCACAATGAACCACCAAAAGAGTTGTTACCTAGTGCAATGATACAGAGTTCTACTTATCAGACAATAGATGAAATTGAGAACAACCCATCTAATATTATTACTATTGTTGATGAAGAGAAAGACAAAGTTTACAATGTACCACAACAGCTTCCCTCCAGAGACCTTGAGTTGTCAGTTAGTGAGATGTTGGATGGTACAGCATCTCTTCCTGAGTCAATGGATCGAGCCAAAAGTGTAGAAATTGTAAGTCAACCTATACATCCTGTATATGCTATATCTTCCTTTTGGAATGAAATGGAGAAGTTGACAATAAATGATATTTTGCGGCTTCGTCTGGTTGACCAATCCCAGCACCCTAGTGTTCTACTACAGCCTGAGGACAGTGGCATTGTGGACATCTCAGATGCAGCAGATTCAGGATATTTCACACATCTAGATGACTCCAAGCCAGACCGCTCCAGTGGGGACATGTCATTCATATCCGACTTTGAGGAAGAGCTTGCGCAACTTCAAAGTCAGGACGCAGCTAAAGTAGATGAGGCATCCCGAGAATCTCCAAACTCAGCAGATGTCATGTGGGAGGGTGATCCATATCCAACTGGAATGGGCAGCAGAATGGAGGATGTGCTCATGCTAAGCTCTGAAACAGCCCTTCCACCCCCAGTGTGTAGAGATAATGCTGAGCAGTGCTTTAGAAAGATGTGCAAGAACATTAGTGTCCAGAACCTACAAGCTCTTGAAGCTCAACCTTTAAAAAAAATGCTTAGAAATGCTTCTCTCCTCTCAATCCACTCTGTTCATTCAACTCACTCCTTTCAAGTCGAGGATGATTACGTAGATCCGTTTGATAGGGTGGACCCTTTATCCCCAGCGAGTCTCTCTGATGATGATGAAGAAGTGGAAAGTTCTGGTGTCACATTCTCTGAGATCATCCAGTATCTGTTTGGTTCTGATGAACCTGAGCACAGTACATCTGCAGCTGACAACTTAACTGCTTCATACCTTGACGGAACTGGGACCTCTGTTCCTGAGATCTATGATCATTTTTTCTCTGAGTTTGACTCTGGAAATTTCTTTACCCTACTTCCAGATGATTCCGGCAGTGGTAAAGATGAGATTATGCCCATTTTCTCTTGCTCACGCTCAACAAGCAAAAACCTCCAGTTTCCTGAAGCATATGATTATTTCTTCCCTGATGATTCCCCTGTCCACTCCGATGAGGATGAGGAACACGACCACACAGCCATACGGGCGGTCACACGAAATGATGACACAGAAGCCAAGAGTGACAATATAGTAGCAGAAATGGACTCTTATGAGGAGATTTCCCCGGAGACAAATTATAGTTGGAACTTCTTGAGAATGAATCCTTTTTCTTTTAGGAAGGTTCGCCGTACAGGCTTCACAACTCCACCTGAGAAGTCCAGCTCTTGGGCTTTGACTCCTGTGAAAAAGAGTGGGAGGTCAATTCAGAGAGGAATTCAGCCCATAAATGCCATGGGCCCTGATGAAAGTCCATTCCCAGACCCGTTGCTTTACAGCCTAGAGAACCGCATCTTCATGCAGCTGGCAGACCCACAGAAGATACGTAATGAGATGCAAACAGCTGTTGCAGATCCGAGTAAGTGTTTAAATATTTTAACCATAAATAAATCACATGACATTGTACATGCACATAATGTCTAGGCATTTTCGTATATATCAAATGGCAAGTCATTTAAAATTACTGCCGTCCTTCATTTGGTACAGGCACAGGGCTGTGAAATGGGAATATGGCGGCATGGCTGTGATAGTGAGGCAGGGCTCTTATATGGGAATATGGAGTCAGGGCTGTGATATGGGAATTTGGAGGCAGGGCTGTGATATGGGAATATGGAGGCAGGGCTGTGATATAGGAATATGGAGGCAGGGCTGTGATATGGGAATATGGAGTCAGGGCTTGTGATATGGGAATATTGAGGCAGGGCTGTGATATGGGAATATGGAGTCAAGGCTTGTGATATGGGAATATTGAGGCAGGGCTGTGATATGGGAATATGGAGTCAAGGTTTGTGATATGGGAATATTGAGGCAGGGCTGTGATATGGGAATATGGAGTCAGGGCTTGTGATATGGGAATATTGAGGCAGGGCTGTGATATGGGAATATGGAGTCAGGGCTTGTGATATGGGAATGTTGAGGCAGGGCTGTGATATGGGAATATGGAGTCAGGGCTGTAATATGGGGACATTTCTTTATTTTTTGTGTGTTGAGTTGATCTCTGTATTTGCAGCTGTCAGTAGCGACTGACTCTTAGCACGTAGAGACAGGCAGAGTGTGTTGACTCCAGTGGAATGGTCATACTTGTTTCCACTGCTTCTGGCTGGCCTCTCCAAGTTGTCATGCGCCAAGAAGCATTCACATGTTTTACTCTGAACTGCACATAAAAATAGATGAACTTCAATTCTTGACAAATATCAACTCAGAGTCAGATCCACCTCTGTTATGTAAAGCTCTGTGGGCCAGTAGTGGCAGTGCCAGTGTTTTATTTTCGTATGTGTTAGCAATCTCTGCTGTGTTTCCAAGGCTCTGGGTTGTTCCTGTGTGCTTTTAGAGCTGGACAGTCTGCAGGAGTGTCTGCTTGTTTTCAAAGAACTGTGCTAATCTGTACAAGCCTGGGTGACTATCCCTTAGATCTTTTCACAGAACCCTTCCACAAACACACTGAGCTGGTGATCTCTTCAGGATCGGGATAATTAATGCTTATACATAATTTGGCATCTTCATTCATTGGAAAAAGACTTGCATAATCTAGATCAGAGCTTAATCAAATGTTGACTTTGCTAGATTTTCTCATTAAACATGAGAATTTTTATTTTTTGAGCTCCACAGTCCTTAACCTACTTATATACACCAGGCACTTGGGGATAGATTGGTGTATGAATGGATGCATGGAAGGATGAATAGGTGGCTGTCGGGCTGGCTGGATGGATGGAGGGATGGATGGATGGATGGATGCTGAATGAATGGATGAATTAATGCTGTATGGCTGGATGGGTATGAATGGATACTGGATGGAAAGATGGGTGGATGGATGGAAGAAGGAATGGATGCTGAATGGAAGGATGAATGGATGCTGGATAGATTCTGCTGGCTGGATGGATGGAGTGATGAATGTAAGGATGAAGGATGCTGAATAAGGATAAATGGATGCTTGATGGATGAATGGATGAATGAATGCTGGATGGAGGGATGGATGAATGGATGCATATCTGCATGGATGGATGGATGGATGGATGAGTGCTTGATGGACGGATGAATGGGTATTTATCTGACTGGCTGGATGGATGGAATGATGAATGTAAGGATGAAGGATGCTGAGTGAATGGATGGATATAAGGATATATGGATGCTGGATGGATGAATGGATGTAAGGATGAATGAATGCTGGATGAATGGATGCTGGATGGATGCATGCATGGATGGATGAATGAATGAATGAATGTTGGTTGGATGGATGGATGTATAGATGGATGGATGGATGGATGGATGGATGGATGGATGGATAGTGGAATAATGGACAGTTGTAAGACCAAATTAATTTCATTTTCATGGTCATTCATTTAGAATTTGTGCACATCTTTCTAGGGTTGGATGCACCTCTGATGCCGCTGAAGCAGGCAGATATGTGCCTGGTATGTATCGCCTTTGCCTCATGGGTCCTGAAGTCTGCCAACCCTCAAGGAGCAGATATGTGGAAAGCTGGTAATTAATAAACATTCATTTTTTAATCTTTAACACCACCTTAGTCCTGAGAGTTACGAGGCAGCAGTTGCTTATCTCCAGAAATGAATGAGTTACTGCATAAACAGCCTGTTTTGAATGAACTGCTTTTGTGATGTCACACATTTATGCAACCTAACGCAATTTAGCTCCGCCCACAGTGAACTGTTTTTTGTATAATTCAGAGCAGTCAGAAGCATTAATTACATAAACTATATGACCAAATGTTTATGGACACCCCATCTACAATCATACAACAAGTTGCACCCATTACTGACACCAACACATACAACTTCACTAGTCCATGTAGAGAAGTACTGCCAGTAGAATAAGACTGTGGAGCAGATAAACATGAACCTTGGCACCATATCTAATGCCAGGGTGGGCTAGAGGGGTATAAAGCCCCTCAGCATTGAGCTGTGGAACAGTGGAACTGTGTTCTCTATGCCATCCAATATTTCTGGGATGAGTTGTGGATGAGGTGGGATGGTCATCCAATATCCTGACATCACTAATGTCACTGAATGCAATCAAATCCTCACAGCAATGCTACAAAATCTAGTAGAAAGCTTCCCTGGATAGTAGAGACTAGGGGTGTGTATCTGTCCAATAAATGACGATCCGATATGTATCTCGATTCATGCGGTACGATACGATTAAGAAACAATTAATTTAAATTGGACCAATTCGATTCGGTTCCATTCGATTGAGGAGGATTTCGATACGATTTGGTTCAATATAATCAGGTTTGAAATAATACGAGTGACTTGTTTAAAATGGATAATTTACATTAAGATTCAACATAAGTTATTACTAATAATGTGTTTTTGCTTTCAGACAGATTAATGAAACACTAGAGAACTAGTAAAGTTGTATTTGACATGTGAAGTCAGAAACAGTAAAATACTGTCGCGTTGGGATGTGGTACCGGGGCTCCAGTGTTTTAAACAAGTCCCCAAAGCCCTCATTCTCCACCACACAGTATGGTCTTAAGTCTCTGACAATGAACTGGACTACTGAAGCCGTTATTACTTTGGCTCTACCTGAGTTGTGGTTGAGTTTTGGCTGGAAGAGAAGTCCTGTTTTTCTGTTTGTCCTGCCGTGTCTTTGGGCTAACAGTGCTAGTGTCCTCATCGCCACTTTCCTCATGT
>BRDA01014721.1:1399-34581 GCA_036984385.1 Crenuchus spilurus | reverse complement strand
AAACTACAGGAAACGTTGGAGCTCTGTAAAGGCTACTGTAACAAATATTAACATTGATTTTCACAGGTGTTCAAATACTTATTTGCAGCAGTAACAAACACATAAATTATTAAAAAATTATACATTGTGATTTCCGGATTTATTTCTTTTAGATTATGTCTCTCACAGTGGACATGCACCTAAGATGAACATTTCAGACCCCTCCATGATTTCTAAGCGGGAGAACATGCAAATGTTGTTAAGGTGTTCAAATACTTATTTTCCTCACTGTATATTGTGTATAATTGAGAATCTTTCCTTCTTTCTAAACATTAGTAATGGTTTTGACTCTAACCTGTCTATACTAACTGAGATGATGCTCTTATTAATGGAAATAAAACAGTTTTGAACATCACTCTGAATATGAGCGTCTGCCAAATGCCACAAAACATAAATGTATAGAAAAATAATTGAGTGTATTTAGTGTTCATAGCTTAAGCATCACCCCTCCTTGTCCACCAAGTCTAGTATAAAGCATTTAGTAGAGATAGTTGTAATTTTCAGTAGACTGCTTCAAATGTTCATTACAATATTGAAACCGATAATATTGAAACAAATTCTGTATAATACTGTTTCTCTCTCTCTCTCTCTCTCTCTCTGTCTCTCTCTTTTTCTCTCTCTCTCTTTCTCTCTCTCTCTCTCTCCCCCATGGTTCTTTAGATGAGTCAAAGCGAGACTCAGCTCTACATGTACTACACAGCCAGGCGGCAGGAGCCTGAGTTAAGCCCGAATGCAGCACACACTCAGAGCTGGCGTCATACACATTACTAACCATTATCAGCCATGATTTATTCAACACATGGCCAAACAGCCATAAATGTGCCGCTGAAATATTAATAACAGCATAGGATGCAAATTATGAATTTTCTCCAGAGTTTTCTTGTTTATATGTTGCTGAATCAGATATGTATACATCTTTTTGCAGAGAGTTTAGGTACTTTTGAGAACAATTTCAGTAAAAATGCACATGTTCACAGCCTAGTGTGTTCACTAGTGTGTGTGTTTCACAGCACTGCTGGGTTAAAGGGTCAAATTTTGTTGTGTACAAAATCACATTGGCAAAAAGTTTATATATATATATATATAATGGACAGTATACTGCAGTGTCATATGTAGTAGTAAAACTGTAGGTATTAGAAGGGCTTCAGCGCATATTATAACATACGGCAATGACGTTATGGTTAATGACTCATACAAGCATCCATGAATCCTTTCATCTTGGGCTGCGTTCACAATACAACGTGACACCAATCTGATCTTTTCAGTGTGTCAACATGTCAAATCAGCTTTGAATCATTTTCATATGTGATTATAGATTGGATATTCAATTTGTTAGTATGAGACTTAAATGTGACCAGTCAGATCAGATTTCATGTATCTTATTGCTTGTACGCATGCGCGTAGTGATGAGTCAGTGCTTCCTTCTCTTGTTTACTCACATATATGTGAAGACAGCAAAAGCAGCCAGCTGGCAATTTTTCACCTTCTTCACCTGATCCTGTACAGTCCAGCAGCTGTTTACTGTCATCCTGAGCAAAACATGATGCACACATCAGCTACTAACATGTCTGCATTACAAGTATTACTAAAATCAATTGTCTCACAAAAACAGGTCCCCAAAATCAATAATAATAAAAAAAAATAGAATTGAGTAATGAGGCTTGAAATGGGCATCTAGAGATCTGGTCTTATGACCGATAGGGTGCCGGTTTGATCCCTGTGCAGGTCATGACTGAAGTCCCTTGAGAAAGGCACTTAACTCCCAACTGCTCCCCGGGCGCTGTGAATAGGGCTGCCCACTGTTTTGGGCACATGTTCTCTCAGCATAGTCTGTTCACTAGTGTGTGTGTTTCACTGCATGGATGGGTTAAATGCTAAGCTCAGATTTTAAGTCAAATTCCTCTTTCAATTTGAACCTTTTACCAGGTGCAGTAATAAACTGTATGCATGAGAGTTATTAATAAAGTTCATATATTTCTTAACCTACAGTGTGACCTGATATTTACAAAAAAATTTGATGTAAAATGTAATTTCTTGCCATTAGATGTACAATAACCCTAACTTTGTGCATTTGCATTGCAGCATATTGCAGTTTAAAACATTAAAATGTTAAAGCATTTGACTAAGCTGTACAGTGTGGAGGCATGTCCTCTTTACAACTCAATCCTGCTAGAAATCCCATTACAGACATTAAAGTAATGGGTACGGGCAGAGTTATATAACATTAAATGCATTGATAGCCCACAGCCTTTTCAGTTTTTATGATTGCAAGCATTTATCTATGGTGTCCTGGCAATGTGGACAGCATAACTGAGGCAAGATATGGAAAAAGTCAACATGCCTATAGTAAACTGTAATTGCAATAAAATCTGTATTCTAACGTGTTCTGTTCATAGACTTCAAATTCCATCTAACCAGAGGGGAACCTTTAGGGCCTTGGAAACCTTCAGAAAACACTTACTGATTTCCGGGAACTAAATAAAGTCTGTTTTTTGGAGATAATTTCTATTTAATGGAATCACCATGTTTATTATATTTAGAACTGGTAGAACTCATGCAACACCATTAGCTTAGTGATACTATAAAATGGCAAGACTCATAGTAGCACTGGTCAAAATAAGCATGGCTTGTCATAGATCACAATTGTATCTTAAGATAAATGTAATTTTTACTCATGGCAGAATTATACTTTATAATTATACTTTATGTATATATAATGTATGCAATTTTACACAGATAATATACATATATAAATATATATCTACAGTGGTGCTTGAAAGTTTTAGAATTTTTAGAATTTAGAATTTTTAGAATTTTCATTTTTTCTGCATAAATTACTAAAATATAATCAGATTTTCCTCCACCAATCTACATTCAGACAGACTGTACAAATGGAGGAAATTCAAGACCACTGATTCCCTCCCCAGGATTGATCGACCAACAAAGATCAGTCCAAGAGCAAGGTGTGTGATAGTCAGCGAGGTCACAAAAGACCACAAAGTAACTTCTAAGCAACTGAAGGCCTCTCTCACATTGGCTAATGTTAATGTTCATGAGTCAACTATCAGGAGAACACTGAACAACAATGGTGTGCATGGCAGGGTTGCAAGAAGAAAGTCACTGCTCTCCAAAAAGAACATTACTGCTCATTTGCAGTTTGCTAAAGATCACGTGGACAAGCCAGAAGACTATTGGATGATGTTTTTTGGATGGATAAGACCAAAATATAACTTATTGGGCCAGGAAGGCTTGTCATCATTGATGGAACTATGAATTGTGAATTATATCAGAGAATTCTAAAGGACAATGTCAGGACATCTGTCCATGAACTGAATCTCAAGAGAAGGTGGGTCATGCAGCAAGACAACAACCTTAAGCACACAAGTCGTTCTACCAGAAAATGGTTAAAGAACAGTTACCGGAAAAGTTTAGTTGCAGTTATTGCTGCAAATGGGGGTCACACCAAATACTGAAAGCAAAGGTTCACATACTTTTGCCTCTCACAAATATGTCATATTGGATAATTTTCCTTAATAAATAAATGAGCAAGTATAATATTATTGCCTCATTTGTTTAACTGTGTTCTCTTTATCTACTTTTAGGACTTTAGGGAATCTGATGATGTTTTAGGTCATATTTATGCAGAAATATAGAAAATTCTAAAGAGTTCACAAACTTTCAAGTACCACTGTAGGTATTATATTGTGAACCTCCTGCCACAGCCTCATCTGTGGCCCAGTCCCTGTCTGTTTATGTTTCCCATGTTTTCTCATTTTCCCACATGCTTGTGTTTACGTTCACATCATGTCTCCACCTCCAGTTACGCCATGTCTGTCATTGCACTGCCCTGCTTGTTTTCTATATTTATAAAATGTATAAATTATACATATTCTATAAATTACACATTATGTACATTTACAACTTATATATTTATTACAACACAATACCTGATATACACCAAAATGAACATCAGGTACAAGGGTGTCATGTTTCATGGATCCAGTTGACCCCTGCACCCTGTCATACATTCATTGTTTGTGTTTTCTATGCTTTTAGGAATAATCTTGTCTATATTCCCAGTGTTGCTTACACATCCTGTATTTCTGAAGCATCCTGTCTGTAACCCATGTCATCTTTAATTCATCATCATAGGATGTTTGTTTCTCACTTTCTGTTCTAGTACTGTATTCATGTTAGCATTTACTGCTTCATGTGTTTTTTTGTTTTCAGTGAGTTTCTGCCTTAGTCCTGTCAGCCAGCACCTGCTCCTCTTTGGTTACCTCTCTTTACCTCAGTTACATCTCCAGGTGCTTCCTATCATGTCTGTGTACATGTACACCTGGTCCTTTGTCTAGTCTTGCATTGCTGCTGGTATGTGTGAGTTGGTGGTGTTTGCTTCCTAACCAAAAGATTCTCACACCTACGTCCAGCCTCAGCCTACAGTTGACTTATGACATGGCATTTTGTAACAAAAACCTTATTTTGTTATTTTTAGCACTCTTCTTTGTCTGTTTAGAGTGCAACATAAAAATGAAATTGTGAAAGAGTTCATTGTTATTCATAATGAAATAAAAAAAATTGTGACATGTTAATCAGTTTGGCTTATAGCTCATGAAAGTCAAAAATCCAGAAGCTCAGTTTATTAAAATATTTTATATCAAGTTTGAGTATATTAGTATTCAGTAACAGTATCAACATTAAAACCAAAAAATGCTCAAAATGTCATTTCAAATGTAATAAAATGTACGGTAAACAAAAATGACAGTTTAACTTTTTGAATTAAAGTATGACCATAAATTTACTTTTTAATGATATTCAAAATTTTTGGAGTTGCTAGTAAACACAGCTACACAAGCTACTGGTGTAAATCCCATGAAGAAAACTACTAGACCAGAGTAAACTGTACTTGTATCAACAGTGGTTGTGAAGCAGAATGTAAGTGCAGGCAGGTGGAGGTTTACTGAACACAAACAAAGCAAAAACTGAGGTATACTATTGAACACAAAAGACTTGACACAGATTATAACAGTGATGACGTAGACAGGACCAGACAAACAACACAGGGAAAGCAGGAATACACATATAACAGGGTAATCAGGGGCAAGGACAGGTGCAAACGGGAGTGAACATGGCAACACATAAGACACAGGTGACAACAATGAGAGGTGTGACAAAAAGTATACAGAAACATGTGAATCAAGAAAACAAACAAGGACAAAAAATGAAACCTGAACAGAGATTAGAACATAGGGACCGAAGAGAACAATCATGAAAAAACTCTTTCTGGCACAAAATGTTTGTATAGCCTTGCCTAAAATGGTGAAATGTTATGCCATCTTCTATGTGAAATTTCATGTCAGCTTCAGGGCATGCCTTATTCTATAAGTGTATGTGGCAGAAGCTTCAACTGCCAGAAGAGAGAGAAAAAAACATCACCCAGTGCATCAAGACTGAAAGCGTCATCACATCCTCCATCACTGTCTGGTTTAGCTCAGCAAACGCCCACACCAGCACCAAGTTCCACGGTGTTGTCAAAGTCACTGCCTGCAGTCTTCCAACCACTGAAGATCTGCACAAACCAAGAGGAAAGAAGACCAGACAGCCTCCAATCCCTCCCACTCAAGATACTACTCATTCCTTCTCCTAACTAGCTCCCAAGAGACAAGGTCTGTTCAACCTTCAACTAGAAGGCCCATGAAGAAGAAGAAGCACTTCTACTAATCCCTGTAGGGAAATTCTTCTCTGCATGTCACCCATCCATGTAGTGAATACACACATACACACTAGTGAGTGAAGCACACACTTTACCACAACAGCAGGCAGCCACTAACCAACCGGGGAGCAGTTGGAGGTTAGTTACCTTTAACAACAGTAACGATGTTAACAGAGGTGGAAGTGCCTTTCATTCTCACACTCACCCCCATTTCTGGCCAGTCTGAAGAATCAAACCAGCGACCTTCTGATCCCAAACCCATGTCTACTGTATATCCTTTAGGAAGCAGCTGTCCCCATCACTGTAAATGTTGGTGGCAGAACTGTGAAGCCTTTTGTACAGTCCTCTATAAACACAAAACAACATACAGAGGGCACATTTTTTCTGGAAACAACAGAAACTCAAATAAAAACAAACTAGACTGATGATGGAAAAGTGGAGGATGCTACAAAAAAATGAAAGGGCAATTATACTGTGGTACAGTATTGGTCATTTCAAACTGAGATAAAAAAAAGCAAGAACACTGCATAAAAAAGAATGGTCAAACAAAATGCACCTCTCTCATTTTCAATAAATAAGAGAGTGAGCCTGTGTGCTCACAGTGGAGCCCCCTGTAGGGCCCCATGTTCCCCTACTCACTCTGTCTGTGATTCAGACCCACTATAACATAAAACCTCTTGAGCAGTTTTAATATCAGTATGACATTCCATAAGTATCTTTTCAACACTTTCCAACTTTAAGTTTTATATAGTGCACAATGTGTGGGTTACTGGCTCACCATTGTTCATTGCTATTTTGAAATAAACAGTCATTAAAAGGAAGACATATGGACCAAATACTAACTTTTATTCCAGTACTTATATCATAATGGCATTCAAAACAACAAAGCACATATGTCTAGCAAATAACAATGCATTGTTTTTGGCTTATTTCATAACTAACACTTCACACATTATATATATATATATATAGACTCTCAAAGCAGTAATACACATATGGGTATGGCAGGGTAAATGACCAATAAAGAATAAGAATTTTAATTGAATAGCTCCTCCTCCTAACGCAGGTGCTTCCTCACAGCTCCCAGTTCGAGCTCACTCAGCACTCAGTAGTGTTGAGTTCTTTTCCAGTGAGCATTTAGAGACAGCGAAAAACAGCTGCTGGCAGCACTTATCTTGCATTTGTAGGCTGCCTGTGATAATCTGAACATCTGGTATGTTCATGTTTGACACATCTGTGTTTCAGTAATATCCAACTTAAGAAGTATAATAGTCATCATATATCCGTAGCAGCAACAACGGCAGAAGGCAGCAAGCACAATATATGTTACATTATTATTATTATTATTATTAATAGTAATAATAATAATAATAATGTTATTGTTGTTTTTGTTGTTTGTTACCTCAATAAGTGTATAGTTACAATTTACATTATATAGCTGAATATGAACAAATTTACTTTCTGCACGGAAACCTTTGAGTTTGCAACTCAGCATTTGAATTTGTATCACATCTCATGTAGTTGTACTACCATCAATTACTGTATATTTATTTCTGCTAAACAAAAGGCTTATTGGTCTTGTCCTACTGAGAGTAAAAGAAGTTTATTTTAAATAACAAGACCTTATTAACTCTAATTCATTTTGCTTGACTTCTGTCCATGGTGATGAATATGGGTGTGTTATGATCATTTGAATAATGGAAAGGGTTAATATATCCTACCCTATTCTACTGTTATTTTTTTGTTCATGTTAATAAATAATGAAGCTCACCCAAAGATTAAGTGAATAATCCCATAGCAATAGTGCATGTAAAGATCAGGGATGTAAGCTTTACACTTTAAGAGAAGTGTCAGTTCTGGTAGCTGGGATGTTGAATGTGGAGAATGACTTTGACAAGGGTCACCGTGTTATGGTCAAATGACTATAGGACAGAGTGCATTTGCTGCTAACATTTTGGTACTAGATATATCTTCAGTGGTCTTGTAGAGTCCATGCCTTGGTGTGTTGGAGCTGTTTTGGTAGCACAGGGAAAACCGGCAATAAGAATAAGGGCATATTGCCCATAATGTTTTGGCTCATCAGTGTACTGTAAATGCATGCATGCTTAGGAATATGTCTGCACATGCACATTCACAAGCAGTTTGATTCTCAGTCTTTGATACCCCTCACTGAGTCCAGCATGTTGTGGAAGGGTCAAATTTAAATTGGCAAAGTATTGTTCTCCTCCTGTTGTGAAACAAGCTGCAGTACTCACTCGGTTGAATGCTCACTCTGCTCTGGTTCTGCTGCTGAAACTGCTTTCTTTTTCCTCAGAGACCGAGCCAGAGAGAGTCTCTGTGTTCAGATGAATGTCAGACAGACTGACCCTGGGCTACAGAGGCCAAGGCCATGGAACCAGAGTAAGCATTTCATGTGTGACTACAAAGACCTGCAGGTCATTCTAATGCTCCCTCTCTCACAGCAGACACACTATACACTCCCTCACACACACTCACACAACAAGCCTACTCATAAGCTACTTCAGCCCAAAATAACATTAACATCCATATTAGTAAATAGTGCACTTCATTCTCACAGTTATATAAGTTTGGACACACATTCTCATCTAATGTTTTGTTTTATTCCCCTACATTGTAAAGGAATACTGGCTCATCCACACTATGAAGGAACACATAAGGAATGATTTAGTACATTTAAAAGTGTTAAACAATCCAAAATATGTTTTAGATTTTAAATTTTTCAAAGTAGGCGCACAACTGATGTCTCAAACACACTAAGAGGCAATAAATGCAAGTCATTAACTCTTGACAAGCACAGCTGTTAACTGAAAGCCATTCCAGGTGACTACCTCATAAAGCTGACTGAGAAAATGCCAAAAAAGCTGGTATCTAAGCAAGAGGTGCCTACTTTGAAGAATGTAAAATATAAACATATTCTGGTTTGTTTAATAAAAACAATAATTTAAACATCACGGTTTGTCCATGTCAGGCTTATTGTGTGTATATAAACACTGATGAACTGTGGCACAAAGTGCAGGTTACAAACCCTCATCAGTCCCAACAATGTCACATACAGATTAAACAAATAACCAGGTTTGGGGTCATTGCTATTGCTAAAAATGTAATCTACTACAGATTACTGATTACTTCTCAAAAACTGTAATGAGATTTACTTTACTCTTTACTTTCAAGACAAAGTAATCCCATTCCTCATTACGTTACTTCTACATTACTCTATAAAATGCTAAATAATTAGTACCAAAAAAAAGTAGCTAAATCTCTTACCCAGAAAATGGCCTGTAAACAGCTAAACATCTTAAAATAAAGTATATTTGAATCAAACATAAAGTTTAAACAACTAAATACAAAGCTGAAGTTAGCTTATTTGTAAGGATTTTACTGGAATTTCCCATTCCACCTTAAATGATGCAGCAGTTACAATAAAATGCTGCCATTTAAGGTGGAATGTAAAATGTAAAAATATAAATAAGACTCAGTTGTAAACTCAAGACTGACCTGTTTCCATAATGTTGAGTCTTCCTTCATGAACTCAAGTTAACTCATCCATCATCATAATTTTTTTTTATATTAACATGACTACACAGTTTACACACAGTGGAGTTTACTGTTTGGTGGACAGCAATACACTCAGTACTGTATGCTTTAAGGTCAAAACACATACATACAAACACACATACAACAGCATACATCAACAGACAGTGTGAGTACAAATCATGCCCAAGGACTGACAACATTCTCTTGAAGACAGATGAGTAACATTAGTAACATTTAGGTCATTAACTGTAATGTGATTACATCATTTTAACTGTAATACTTTACATTACTTAGTTAAAGGAAGAAGCAACCCTGCAAATAACACTGCTTATCTCATAACCGTGATGCATATGAGTGATTATCTTGGACACATTAAACAGTCAGAGAATATTCAAACATTATATTATTTTGTAGACAACATGTTAGATGCTGGAGTAAAACATGCAAGCTTGCACATCTGAGTTTTAGCCAGATGGATGGATCAGAGCATCTCCAAATCAGCAAAGCTTCTGGTGTGCTGTAGTGTTGAGTACCTACTAACAACAGCAAATGATCTCAATCTGACTGAACATCTGTGAGATGTGCTTCAACAGAAAGTCTCATCTGTAGCAACTCCTCCTCACAACTTATAGGACTTAAAGCATCTGCTGCTAATGTTTTGATACCAGATACCACAGAACACTTTCAGAGGTCTTGTAGAGTCCATGACTTGGTGGATTAGAGCTGTTTTAGTAGCATGTGGAGGACTGACAGCATAGTAGTCACATTAGCAAAGTGGTTTTAATGTTAATAGTTTATTGGTGTATGTCTACTGAGCAATGTATCTGCCGGATCGCCAATCTGGCATAAATCCCCTCCTTCTGCAAGTTCTTTATTAAAGTATGAATCAAATCACTTACATTGCATAATTGAACTAATGATAAACTAAAGATATGTATCCTAATGCTTTGTTTTCAGATACCTTTGCATCTCTGTGATAAACTGGAGGCTGTATAAGTGGCATTGCTAACTAACTATGACAGTGCTATCATTCTGAATTTTAGAGTTGACAGTCAAACATTTACACCTTTAAATGTATATCAGCAAAACTTATCTCTAAACAATTCTAGGGTACATTTATGGTGGTCACCTTGAACTGGAACTGGAAGTGAACTCTATCCATTGACAATATTATTTTTTATGCATTTTTGCTTCTAAACCAAATTAGTCAATATTAATTTGAAATTAGTTTTATATTCTTGCAAAAGGGTTTATTTAAAATGGGTGTTTTTTCAGCTTATTCTGTTCTGTTTCAACTATTCTCTGATGTCTTCATAGAAGGTATGCAACATTGATTGGATGCCCAGAAGCAATTTTACACTGCAATTTACTGCCCAATATTTTTTTTTCCTGAAACAACTTGTTTTGCCTTTTATGGTAGACTCATGAATCATTTGAAGAGTTCTGCTCTGATTGGCTGATTTACAACTAGGCAGAAAGCAGATACAATAAACAGAGTGGATGCAGAAAACAGAAAATTAGTGGAAAATGTGTTCCCATCAAGAATCAGAATTAGCCAATTAGAATATGCCAGTGTGACTGGAATTTGACCTTTGCATTTAACCACACATACACATACACACACACAGACAGTAGTCTATGAAAACATGTGCCCGAAGAAGTGGGCACCTTTCCATGGTGCCCAGGGAGCAGTTGGGGGTTAGGTGCCTTGCTCAAGGCACTTCAGTCATGGCCTGCCTGGGATTCAAACCAGCGATACCTAACCACCAGGCCATGGCTGCCCCAAAGAGCTGAGTTCAGAAGAGATTGACCAGAGTGGAAGTGGAAGATAACTGATGTACAATGCAAGGAATGCCAGAGAAGTATGCAAGAGAGGAGATTGTTGAAATGCAAACCTTTAAAGAATCACAGATCATGTGGAAAGTTTGTTACCCTGACTTTGAGTGGGATTTGTACCTGTAATGGAAGATGCTCTACACTGACTGGCTGGTTTACAGCCAACATATATACATTTAAGACGTCTATTGTCTGTTTTTTTTTTATTCAGTGCCCATTGGTACTTCTATTTACTAGTGTTTTTTTTGACTGTCTTGAATAGTGAAGGTACTGAGAGTGGACTTCTTGTGCACTGACTGCCTCCCAATGGCATAACAGTGGTGTCCCACAGGACATTTATGTGAGAGGGGAATAATGACTCTGCCAAGTGGTCTTCATTGCTTTGCTGCAGTTGAAATAGGCAGAAGTGTCTCCAGATTCCTTCTTTTATCTAATACAGTCCATGCCACAAGTCTTACTAGCATCATCTGAGCCAATAGTGCTTATTCTCACTATTAGGTAGGTGGTCTTAATATTCTGATATGACTGTGTAAAGTTTGAGGGCATGAGTCAACACAGCTGAAACAGTCTACTGACCTGTTTTGCTTATATTAGATTTCTGTTTGAAGATGGAGACTGTTGTGTTTGAGGTTCGCAGTATGTCAGTTTCATGTACTGAACTACCCTTATTCAACTATGCCAAAGTAAATACAGTGTTCCATTCTAGGTCACATTTAAACACAATAACTACTGCTTTGTGTAGATTAGATTATGCAATATTCAACACTGTGATGAATCCACAACAGTTAGAACATGTACCTGAACTGTTCATCCATCAACAATATTGGCAATCTGGCATCTAGAGTCGATTTGAAAGCATTGCATTTTGAATGACATTTTGGAAGTGCAGGAATTCATCAGCTGGGTAAATGTGAAAGAGCACTTGGTGTCAGTTTATGAAGACAAACATAAGCCATTCTCTGCACTGTAAGACAATCTGTGACTGAAATCATAAAATGTTTTGAATTGGCATATTGGCATCAGATACCAATATAAAGCATGTGGCAAAGTATAATATTCTTACAGCAGGTATTAACTAGAAGCAACAAGTGAACTTAGCTGTCTCCACGCAGTTCTGAACTACACTATCAGTCAAAAGTTTTAGAACAAGTTTTAGAAAGTTTCTGGTATGTGTCTAGTGTGTCAGGAGCTCATCCTATAGCAAGATAATGACCCAAAACATCAGTCCAAGCTCTGCCAGAACTATCTCAGGAAAAGACAACAAGATGGTCAGCTTGAAAACATGGAGTGCAGCACAGTCTCCAGACTTAAACACCATCCAGCTGATTTGGGATGAAGTGACAAGCACAGCAAACCTACAAGTGCCAACATTTATGTGAACTTCTGCAACAGATTTGTGAAGAACTGTGAAGTATATTTGATGTCTATTGTAGAAAGAATGTCACGAGTGTGTTCAGCTGTTATTTCTGACAAAGGTGCTACTTTTAGCGCTTTTCCACCAACACGGAACCGGCACCGTTCTGGTTCAAGAACCTAATTTTGAACCGTTCGGCGCATTTCCACCAACAAATATAGCGCACCGAACCAGGAATGTTCGTTCGCAGCGGGAACCAAAAAATACTTGGTTTTTCAGTGCGAATCAAACATGCCTGTGGACTGAGGCGACTCATAGCGTACAGTGGTCCACTGAAGAAACTCAGTTTTTATCTACTTGGTGTTCTCCGGAGTTTCAGGAGAATCTTGAGGGGAGTATTAGAAAGGAGAAACTCTACAGCGAGCTGGTGGAGGATTTAGCTCGGGCAGGTTTTGTTCGTTCAAGAGAGCAAGTGATAGATAAGCTAAAGAAGCTAAAAAAGGACTACAGATACTAAAAAGGAGCTGTCGCACAGTGGAGCTGGACGAGAGAATGTACCGGCTCTAGATTTGACTTGTGAAGTGAAACAAGCATTTGTACCAAGAGCACAAATGCTCGCAAGTAGTTGATGCACTCCGGCATCTTTGTTTATAATTCCGCTTTGTTGATGACGTACACCGTGACGTATCCTCGGTTCAACTAGTGGAAACGCGGGCTGGTTCACTAAAAAGCACCGAGGTTCTCATAAGCCCGAACGGCACCAGTTCAAGAACCAGAGTTATTTTGGTGGAAAAGCGCTATTTGTGTCCAAAGTTTAGATACATTTTGGTCTATAAATTGGTTCCATGAGTTCTTGTTTAACTCCTAAGCTTTCATTTCAGAGTGCAATGAGACAATAAACTCAATCATTTTCAAGGAAAAACTTGAAAAATGGGGGTGTTCTAAAACTTTTGACTGGTAGTCTATATTGGAGTAGGTCTATAATTTGTATGTATATGGGTATGATGCATGATTTTAAAGTTTCCAGTGTAGACAGCCTAAATACTGAGTATCATGATGCAATAGCACTGTATTGTAGTTTGCACATGTACATGTAACGTCATATATATATATATATATATATATATATATATATATATATATATATATATATATATAAATTTTAGTACCTATTTCAAACATTTTATATTTTAATGTTGATACTGTTTGAATGAATGTTTAATGGGCAATAAGTCATTCTGATCAACATTAAAACAAAAAAGGCTTGAAATATGTCACTTTATGAGTAATTAATAAAAAAATATTTAATTACATTATGAACACAAATTCCCTTTTTACAATATTCTAGTGTTTTTTCTACTCCATATCAGGTTGGTGTAATGGGAGATGGAGTTGAGACATAATGTCATGCTGGACACAGCATTCAACTACACATTTAATATTTCTGCAAACATTTTTGTTATTCACAGTAAGTTTGTTTCTTAAACACATCTATTAATGTCTGAGTACTGAATTAAGATGTAGATGCAGTTTGTGCAGGTTGAGAGATATTTGTTTGCTTTTGATGGAAACAACTGGACTATTTAGTTGACTATTAAGTGTTACCATGTTGTGGCTGATCAATGATATCTTGCAAATCTCAGTATTTCTGCACAGCTTACTGCACAGTTTAATGTAGTTCTGCTGTACCATAACCATTCATCAATACTATGATGACAGATGTGTTGGGATCATTGAAAACACCAGCCTGTGCATTGTAGAGGTACTTGATGTTTTATGACTTGTACACACTGCTCCAGAGGTTCTTAAAGTAAAACATGTCCTTTAAGTCCAGTGATTCATACAATGGAGCCAGTGTGGTGTGAAGAGAACATTTTTATCAGAGTGGAACTGTGGAGACAGTGTGGCTAGCACTATCTCTTATGTATAATGTAACACATAGATAACCACATAGGACAATTTTAGAACTGCTGTTTCTTTTAGAATGGTGAAAGTGGGGGAGCTTCACATCATTGTTCAAAACATTAGATCAGAAATTCACCAGACAAAAAATTTACGTGTATCAGATTTTGTACTACATAACAGGATTACTGCAATTCAACATGAGTGTATGGACACACATTGAATTTATACCTTGCATTAATGTGTTTCATGCCAGGGTTATACACTCACTTCCCACTTCATACAAACCTTGTATCTACACTCATTTTTCATTATAGCATCACTGACCATATACAGTACACAGTAAATCTGCCAGTGTTAAATCAACACTATTAGAGTTAAATTAACACTGAGGGTGTCAAAATGTAACACTCTCAGTGTTAATTTAACTCCAATAGTGTTGATTTAACACTGGCAGATTTACTGTGTAGGTGCACTTTGTAGTTCTACAATTACAAACTGTAGCAAATCTGTTTACTTTATTAGCCTCCTTTCACTCTGTTCTTCAATGATCAGGACCCCCTCAGAGCAGCTATTATTTGGGTGGTGGATCATTCTCAGCACAGTGACACTGATGTGGTGGTGGTGTGCTAGTGTGTGTTGCGCTGGTATCAGACACAGCAGAGCTGATACATTGTGTCTGCCTCACTGTTTACTCTAATAGACACACCTACCTTGATGGTCCACCTCGTAGATGTAAAATCAGTACAGTAGCTCATCTGTTGCTGCACAGTGAGTGCTGATCATCTAGTCCTTCATTGGTGGATACAGGATGCTATTGGCTGGATAGTTTGGGTTGGTGTACTATTTTCACTCCAGCAGTGAAACATCAGCAGCTCTGCTGTGACTGATCCACTCATACCAGCAACACACTCTTAACACGCCACCACCACCTCAGTGTCACTGCTCTGTTAATGTATTCTTATCTACTCGTGCATAAGTGTAACTGATGGGGTCTGTGACAATGACTTTTTTTGTGATATGTAATATGACAATTGATTTCAGATCATTTACTGATCTTTGTTTTTACTCTGTGACCCATAAAATGACAATTGCCTGTTTTGCTTTCACTTCAGTAGAGCTGGGAAACAGAAAGAAAGTGATATTAATAGATGGGAATGAGCAAAAAGTGCAGTATATGTGAATAAACAATATATAGGGACCTGTAACACAGCAGGCTTAACTCCACCCACACTCTGCATAAACACATCATCACATATATCACTGAAATGCTTATTTACTGTATGTTCTGACTAGGATATGAAATATATATATTTTCTCTTTTAAAGCAATACAGCATTCATACAACTGCATAGGCTCTGAAGCCTCACTGGATAATGTTCAAATACTGATTCTTAAAGTCAACCCAAATATCTCTGTTTCTAGAACAGTATCATTCATAACATTTTACATGTTTATTACTAATCTCTATTTCTGAAGGGCATAACAGAAAAACATCACAGTGCAGTGTACACAGTATGTGCAGCTAAGAGCTATTTTAGCAGCAAATATATGTAAACAAATAAAATGCAGTATGTAAATTAAAGTGCAATATATACACTGACTAGTACAGGAAAGTGCAAAAGTTCTTGTTCAGAACAATTGTATCACTAAATGTAACCCCCCCCCCCTTCCAAGACTGGACACTTTCAAAACAATGTTTTGTAACAAATCATGTTGGGTTCATTACCTTTTAAATGACATTTAATTAAAAAAGAATGTGTTACTATGGGGACTGAGTTATGCCATGTCTAGTATACTGGATTTTCAAATTAAGAGGGCAAAATCTGACTTCGAAAAAATGAACATATTTTTTATTACCATTTTCCATCACCATTATTGATTATTTCTGTGTACATTTTCTCTTCTGAGCCCTATTGGAAACCAAACATTCCCCAAAATAAAGACAAAAATCCATCAACGTCTAAGGTCTCTATCATAGCAACATTCAGTACATTAGTTTCAAATGTGCAGACAGCTATACATACATATTTTTTGTCTATAAACAATGAAATAAGCAAGTGTTGAGTCTGTTTTCACAAAGTTAAAAACCTCAATGTCTTTGATCAACAAATACAAAACCAGAGATGTGAAGGAATGTATAAAATTGGGTGTGACAATGTAAATGTTATTAATTCCATTAAAAAATGAGGAATGTGGAGGATATTGAGGACATGTAATACATTATATATAAGACAAAGGACTTGGATATAAAGCTAAACAAAGGGATATTACATTGTAATTGTTTTATAGTTGACATTTAATGGCACCATCATCATATATCTCCATCTGGGTATTGGCAAATCTAGGATTAAGACAAACACTGTTGATGCCTTGTGGCCTCATTTGGGTAGATCAATAAGCAGGTTTAAAGAAAAGTGTTTAGATTAAAGTCTCTCTAAGCTATTCCTAATCACCTGCCATTATAATTAAAGGCCACAAGCAGGTGAGGGACAAACAGCAGGTATTTGTGAAAGCTAAGGGAGAAGGTTCCACACTACATCAGCCATTGTCCTTACGTCAAGGTCCAGCGGAAGAACTTGCCCTGCCTGACTTTCATATAGCAAATGATAGAGTGCACTGTAGGCTTAACTATAATAAAAATGTACTCAAGGCACTTTCAATGCTAGACCTTCACCATAACAAGTGCCATTTGAGTCTACAGCTTGAGAAGTGTCTCCAGTCTCCTTAGAACACCTGCGGAGAAGAAAGCCTTTATTCTCGCCAATTTTTACACCATTACACAGTGAATGACATTCTATGACATGAATACATAAAAACATCAATCTTAATAACAAAAAGTGCCTTCAGAATATGCCGAACAAACCACATTTACTGTAACCAATTCCTCTATGCAAACTATGTAGAGTAGTGGTACAGTTTTCCCAAGAATAATATTATTATTGCAATCCTTCCACATTAACTAAAAGCATATTCAAAGAGCCAAATTATTTTTGGTCAAATGGCTTTTGTGGCTTTTTTAAAATGTCATCATTAGATGTGGTTTTGCTGAGTGAGTTAGCACAGCTTGACTGTGGGTGTGCATTTGTATTGCAGTGAATGCTGTTGAGCTTTCTGGCCCACTAGCAGGGCCTTTACTGGCACAGTGATTGAGGGGCAGCAGTGGGAACATAGCTAACAGCACTTAGCCTGTCTGTTGAAGCACAGCAGACACATCAGCCTCAGGAACTTATATTCCTTAGACTACTGCACTGGAAAATGTTGTCTAATAATCTGAGAGGACCCCACTGTGTTGAGTTCTCTTGAATAGCCAAAAGCAGAAATCTTGAAGGAAACTTCTCGTTTACAAATAAAATGTATAGAAAGGATTCTGTGGAGGGTTCTATTTCTGAGAACATTAATGTGAATCATCCTGCCACAGCCTCGCCCCTGTGACAGTCTTGTGTTTTCACCCACGTCACGCCCTCATCTTGCCCATGTTCCCCAATCCCTGGTCTGATTACGTTTGGTTTAAAGGTTCCCTTGCCTCTCACAGACCTTATCCATCATTAGAATGTCTTCATAGTGATGTCTCCATGCTCTTTAATTAGTGAACCATGCTACTGTTTTCATACCACAGCCATAGTTTGAGTTCAAGTTCCACAGTTTAAGTTTGTTCATAGTCATATGCAAATAAAGCTTTGTCTGCCTCCTCTAACCCTCACTGATAAGTAATATGATGTCGCACATAAATATGTACAAACATTTAGACAACTTTAATCAACACCATGTAACATTACTGGAACATCTCATTACTGTTACATTGAAAATGTCTTCTTTCCCCACTAGCAGTAGGGCTAGTTATGAGATTAAAAAGTGATTTCAAACATGTCCTGTCAACAGGTGATTGTAATCATTATTTGGTTAAGAAAAAAAAAAATCCACTAAGACAGTTTGTCAAAAATGAAACAATTATTGAAAAATTTAAAAACAATAATCCTTAAAGAAATAGTTTAAGTGATTCACTACACATAATATCATTAAACAATTTAAGAATCTGTAGGAATTTCAGGACAAGATTCCTTGGATTTTATTTGTTTCCCTTACATTGTAAATTAATACTGAAGTCATCCAGACTATGAAGGAATACAAGGAATCATGTAGTAAACTTTAAAGTGTTAAACAAAAATATGTTTTAGATTTTGAACTGATGTCTCAAACACATTAAGAGGGTAAGAAATGCAAGTCATGAACTCTTGACAAGGCACAGCTGTTAACTGAAAGCCATTCCAGGTGACTACCTCATAAAGCTGACTGAGAAAATGCCAAGAAAGCTGGCATCTAAGCAAGAGGTACCTACTTTGAAGAATGTAAACTATAAAACATTCTGGTTTGTTTAACACTTGTTTGTTTACTAAATTCATATGTATTTATTTATAGTTTGGATGAGTTTAGTATTAATCTACAATGCAGAAAATTTTTAAATAATGAAAAAGCACTGAATGTCCAGAAGGTGTGTCCAAACTTTTGACTATATTTGTGTGTATGTGAGTGTATGTGTGAGGGAGAGAAAGAGAGAGAGTTCTAGCGGATTGTTGGGAAACTGTATACAGAACAAACTGCTAAAATTTGATTCCAACACTGTCATAGTTTGTAGAACTAGAGTTATAATTAACCCTTTAAGCTCTTTTACATGCTTATGTGAGCTTATTACTAGGTAACTGCACAAAATACATTGCAAAATAATCCAGTTCTTATGTAATAGACGTCTAAACATATTTAGAATTTAAAACAGCAAGTCGTTATTGAGCAGTCACAAATCAGACACATCACTGCAAGAAAACTGGAGAGAGCAGCTTGTTCTTCAGAGCTCTCAGGACAGATTCTCTTCCACTAAACATTTCCATGACCTGACATTGTAGGTGACACTTTTTCTGTATAATGTTTTTGATATATGGAAATTATGTTTGCAAGAGGTCAACACTGAAGTCAGAACTTTACACACAAACACACATATGCACATGCGCGCGCGCACACACACACACACACACACACACACACACACACACACACACACTGTGCTTAAGAGTGCCTGTAAACGACAAGTGCGGCCAGTTTGAGAGCTCATCCATTCAGGCAAGGTGAAGGTGCCTGGGGAGAATTGGGCTTCACTTTGCATTATTTATCACATGATGCTCTAAACTGCTCAAAGATTAATGCTGAAAGAGCCTATTGTCAAACCAAAACAAAAAAAACTGCATCAGAAGAGACGTGTACTTGGAAATTTAGACTGAGGACAAGGGGGGAAGATGGAGAACTGGAGGAAGATGGTGTGACAGAAAGAGCAACGGAGTGGAGGAAAAGACCAGTCACAGGTTCTGTCTTCTCCTTCACTCCTCCTCACCTTCAACACTGCTTCACTCTGCTGCACAGCTGACATGTTCTTGATTTTCTACATTTCTGCTCTAAAATCCAGCACAGGTGACACACAGTCTCCAAACTGAAAAACAACAGAATTCTGTATTCACTTTATGTAATGATGTGATATAGAAGGTCCTCTTTGCTTCTCTACCAAAACAATCGTGAATAAGTCTAATACTATATTTAATACTAATCTGGTGATGAAACGTAAAGTAAACATACTTCAGTCTGTGTGAAAAAGACTGATGTTACAACAGATCCTGAAAATGTCCAGCATGCAGTTCTTTTCTAATGATCACGTGGTGATGTGTCTGCATGGAGACAAACTTTTTTTGGCAGATTTTGGCAGAAAAATGAATTATTATTTTTTTTTTTAAATTGAGTTTGTTGTCAAGTATTGTTATCAAGTACAAACACTTCCTCCTGTACTGTGCACTGATACATTATGCATGGATCATTGCATAAGTCTCAGGGTGAAATAACCAACATCCATGAGGATAACTGAGGGCTTTAATATCTCACTGCAGCAGCAGACAGGCACCGGCGTCTACTCCGACAGCTGTGGACATTTGGAATTGAACAGCCATCTACCAACATTGTAATTGTGCATGTCTGTAGGCTTGCAGGCTGAAGTACATTTATTCTAAATTCTTCATTAGTATTTAAGTTATTCATAGTTGTTTGGGTACAGAAGCAAAGGGGACACCCTGTATACAAAGTATATATTTTTTCAGTATCAAATGACCTTTTTATAGCTAATTGATTAAATATACATGCAATGTAATAAACATTATGCAAATGCAAAAGTCTAACTTTTTAGTGAAGTCTGTAAAACTGTTAAACAGCAACATACAAAGTAAATGGTGATTTGTTTGAAAGAGAAATCATATCTTCATATTTTCTCCCTTACTCAAGGTATAGTTGATCAGTTAAGACACATTTGGAGTACAAATGTTGCTTTTTTGGTTGATAACAGGAGCTGTGAGGCTAGCATTGTTAATATACATTAGAACTCAATAGTCACCTAAAGAATCCAAATGTTTTTTGTCAAAATAGGTCATCAAAACCTACTCAAATCTTGTTTAAGATACACAAAGTTGGAGGGGGGGTGTCTAAGCCAGAATTCTTATTAGAAGCATATTTAAATGAGTAATATAATACAGATTTTAATGATCATTTAGATCTGCAAATGCAGTTTAAGCTCATAGGAATTTAGGCAGTATTTCATAGGCACAGTGAAATATGTTTATTTGTTTTGTTTGTTTTATATATAGCACATAATGAGTTCTTTTAAATGTGTCAAAATGCTGCACAGTAAAATAATCAAATAATAGGCAAATATTCCATCCATCCATCCATCCATCCATCCCTCCCTCCCAGTGGCGGACCGTGCATTTCACAGTTAGGCCCTCAGTAATGCTCTGTCTGAATCAATCTACCCCTCTATACTGTTCTCTCTGTGTGTTATGCAGTCAGTACGTTGACACAGATTAAAAGCAAGCCAAACTTGATTCTCACGAGCCAGGATATGAGCACCTTGCTCCTTTATTTGGTCCAAAATGACAGTGCAAGTGACACTACAGAACACAAAATGGGAAAAACTCCTGAGAATATTAAATACAATCCACTGAATAACAGCTGATAAATTCACTATAGTATAACAGCATAACAGCAAGCTCATTTATAATGTCAATGTCATCTTAAGAAAACATAACAATTCAATAGCACATTAGCGTTAGCTTCTTGTAATGTAAACCCATGTGAGATATCTTTAGCATTCTATAGCAAACTTGCACATTAATGAGCAAACACAGTTCACAAATGACTACATAAGTTTAGTGTACAGATATTAACACCTGTCACAACTAACCAAAGTGAAACTTTATTGGTGCAGAAACCAACACAAAACCACAGTGACAACAAAATACTACTGACCAGAGACACGTTCACATCCACGTAGAATTCACAATGACAGGCAGCAATAATGACACACAGAGGAGACATTATAGGGGCTGTGATTGGAAACAAACTAGGGAGCAGACCTGAACAATGATGTGACATCACAGGGGGGTGAAGACATATGCAGGATGCACATGTGGACAAGGAAAACACAGGCACCAAACAGGAAAAGAATAGGTGGATGCATGACAATTGTATTTTTCCATAAAATTATCCAAATGTATTCCAAATTTTTCACAGTAAAAGTATGTTTTCTTCAACAGTAAAACTGTAAATGATGTACTGTATACTGATAATTTATTATAATTCAATGTATCTACAATGACTATGCACTAAATTTAGCATTTTATGGTCTGTATCGTTGCTATTCCTTTTTTATTTAGTAACAAATCTTAATTATTATAAATAACCACATTGGCACATTAATTATTTAAAATAATAAATCAATAAAACATGATTTGTGAGTTGATGCTAAATAGAATGGCTTACTCTTTGATCATTTACTAATCAGAATTCAAGTAGTTACATATATTAAATGATAACTATTGTATGCAGGTGTAAACACTGTAGTTCTATTGCTCAAGTAATTTTACATAATTTAACACATAACATATTATAGGTCCCATATAATGTTTTCCTCCTTTCATATGATCCATATATAGAAATTATGCTGCAATAATAGCATGTTTTGTGATGACAGTAGTGCAGCATGCCCACTCATACTGAATGTGGGTTTCAATCTGAGCAATTTATTGAATTAGATAAATACAGGGCAGCACAACAGCAATTCTAAGAGACATAAACAGGTTTTTAACTATGTTTGAAATAAATAAAAAAAACATAATATGTATAAAGTGGAAAACAAAAAAATAAAAAATAAAATAACTCACCTGAACTGGACTGAGGGCCTGATGTTTGTATTTCACTAAATTGGACTGATTGTGCCAGAATAAATCCAAAATGTTTTCACGTCAAACATGGAATGAAAATGGGTGAAGATAATCAGAAATGTGTCTTTATTTACTCATTTAGTCAGAAACAGATTTCATCCTAATTCTGACAAGCTTTTGGGAGCAGCTGTGGCCTGGTTGATTAGGGATCTGGTCTTGTGACTAGGTTATTGGATCAGTCACCTTACAGGACTTGATTGAAGTACCCTTGAGTAAGGCACCTAAGCCCCAACCTCTGTTCAACGGGTTCTATAAATAGTGGCTGCCTAAACACATTGGGTACATGTGTTCACTGCCCTCTAGTGTATTGTATTAGGGTCTCAATGAGTTGTTGGGAAACCTTTAACAATGGTGACAAACTCAACAGCCAGGCAGACATGTTGATAGAGGTTTTACCATCAGAACCCAAAAGTGTGTGGTTAGAAGGCAGGGCTAGATGCATTTATTTTTCTTTTTAAGTTAAATTGACTGCTTAGTCACGCAGCACCTGTGATTGTTTGCACATCTTTACTATAGAGTTATTGCTTTCTAGTGCACCATAAAAGCTGAATGCTGCCAGTATGTCAGAACAGAGTGCACTGGAAATCTTCTTGCAGGACAGATCAATGTATAACTGCTGTACATTTGGAAACTTCAAGTAGGAATGCTATCATTAACATTTCATAATGTTCCCAGCTTTGGTGCTTTGTTTTTCAAATGAACTAAAAAATTTTTTATTGATTTTGGTTACATTGCTGTGCATCATTATTTTATAACCGTCTCAGTGTGTCTTTGAGATGCTGAGTTCATCATAAAGAAAAGCCAAGGCAGGCTTAATCCAGCAGCTTATGGCATTATGATAAGTCCTCAGAGACAGAGACTCTCTCATAACACAATATTTAATTGCAAAAACGTTTTGCCACCTAGTGCAACGATGAGGCTTCTGACCTTTAATTCTGGTATTTGTCCTCTGTTACGATGGCGCAGATGTGCTGCAGGAAGAAGTGAGTTAGCAAACACTTACATTCTCGATTGTTGTAATAAGTGAGAAGTTTCATGCAGATCGATCAGGTGTACTGTGTTCGAGTTGATGGCCTACAGGGACGTGTAGGGCTTTACGAGCTCACACGCACATTGCAATGAAAAGAAAAGCTGGTGAGGATCCCCAGGACCTCATCATAAACCCCGGGAGTGACAGGAAATCCATTTCTGTCGCATGCAATTACAGCCATGCTGATTCAGTGAAAAGAGCTCCTGCTTTATATTTCATCAAGGCATTCATAAAGCTGAGGTAGACCTCAACCTCACAGCAACACCTCTCTGACCTAAGCAATTTGACCAAAACACACAAACAAACAAACAAACACACACACACACACACACACACACACACACACACACACCTACACACACACACACACACACAACAGCAAGATACTGTGTTTGGTTAAATTTGGTAATACTGTGAATAGCAAGGCTTTGTTCAGTTTTATTGTATATTAGTGACAAATGACACCAGTAAAACATTTTACTGTACCATATTTTCTCAAAAACATCGTCAGCCCCTCAAATGGTCAAATGCCCACATTGTCAAACGTTTTCAGGATTATTCTTCCATGGTTTGTCATAAAGAACAAAAACTGCATCAGTAATATAAAGGGGCGGTGTTCCCATGAGCAGATCAGTAGTTCTTGCAAATTATCTTTGCAAAGGCTCAGGGGAGCACACACATCACTCCAATTTGGTGTCCATTGTAAATTGTATTGATATTTGTTGTTTAAGTGTAAGTAGACTTTAGTTGGGGTTATTTGGGGAAGGTTAAAAGGAGTCTTGCGTAGTTACCATAAATGTGAAGATTAGCTATAGAGATGACTTGGTTGTGTATTTTGGCTTTGTTCAATTTCTGTTTAGCTTGCCAGCTTCACTGTTAAAGAGTAAATAAAGAGCAAAAATCGATTAAAAAATGTTTCTCTGTGACTGTTCATCTGGATTCCTTTACACTGAAGTTAGGTGTGGGATGATTTCTGCTGAAATTCGAGTGAAGAATCTAAGAAGAGGAAGTGACACTGGCACAATGATTAGTGGGACGATATACACACTGCTCAAAAAAAATAAAGGAACACTAATATAACACATCCTAGATCTCAATGAATAAAATATTCCAGTTGAAAATCTTTATTACATAGTGGAATGCATTAAGAACAAAATAACATAAAAATGATCAATGTAAATCTAAATTATTACCCCTTGGAGGTCTGCATTTGGAATCATACTCAAAATCTCATACCACCCTCATGGAGTCTGTTTCTGACAGTTTGAGCATAAACATGGATATTAGTGGTCTGCTGGAGGTCATTTTGCAAGGCTTTGGCTCTGCTCCTCTTGTTCGTCCTTGCACAAAGGAGGAAGTAGCGGTCCTGCTGCTGGGTTGTTGTCCTCCTACAGCCCCCTCATTGTTTTCTGGTGTACTGGCCTGTCTCCTAGTATCTGCTCCATGCTCTGGACACTGTGCTGACAGACACAGCAAACCTTCTTTCCACAGCTCGCATTGATATGCCATCCTGGATGAGCTGCACTACCGGAGCAACTTCTGTGGGTTGTAGACATCGCCTCATGCTACCTCTATGGTGAGAGAACTGACAAAATGCAAAAGTGACCAAAACATCAGCCAGAAAGGAGGAGAACAGAGAAAAGGTCTGTGGTCACCACCTGCACCTGTATAGGGGTTGTCTTGCTAATTGTCTCTCCTTTCTACCTGTTGTCTGTTCCATTTGCACAACAGCAGGTAAAATTGATTCACAATCAGTGTTGCTTCCTAACTGGACAGGTTGGTTTCACAGGTGTGGTTGACTTGGAGTTACATTGTGTTGTTTAAGTGTTCCCTTTATTTTTTTGAGAAGTACAATAATATACTGTTAAAATACAATAGAGGCAATGTTTACATGCTTGCCTTTGCTGTAAAATTACCATAAAACCCAGATATTCTAGTGTTATATACTGTAATTCAACATAGAGTATAATGCTGTTAAAATAAATAACAGTAGATGCACTGTAAAATAATAGCCACCAGTTTGTTATGTGCTGCCAGCATTTTACTGTTTGCAATATGATCTTGACACTCATAGAGATGTCCTGTTCCCTCTGTTCTAAGATGATACCATAATTAACGCTGCTAAAGAGTGAATGACAAATATAAATAGAATGATGGGCAGAAGAGTTGGTTATTGGCACATTCATCTCTCAGCACTGGGGTTTTGGATTCGAATCCCCATCTGGGTGAAGTTTCCATGTTCTCCACATGTCCACATGGGTTTCCTCCAGGATCTCAGGTTTCCTCTCTCAGTCCAAAAACATGGAGGCAAAGTGACATGGTTAATCTAAATTGCCCTGCTGTGACTGTGTATGTGTTAGTTCAGTTTATATCCTACATCATACCACCTAAAACATTCAGCTTTATATAACATAGGCCTTTTTATAGTTTAGTGGATTGCTCAATGTTCTGTTCTCTGTGTTGACATTCTGGTCTGCAGCAAATAGAAAGTTGTCATTTAAACTCCTTTTGCAGTGAGTATTCAAAACTAACATGAATTTTTCAGAATCTGATCTCTCAGTACTACACAAAAAAGCTGTTCTACACAGAGTCCCATCATTCTCTGAACAGGACACTAACAGAAGTGTTTAAATAAGCCCATCTGCTCTTTCCTCTTTTTTGCAGAAACAGTAACTCAAAGGAGATACTGATAGTACGTGAATAGCATGGCCAAAACAGACAGAGGCAAACAGCCTCCAATAAGCAAAGTAGGCCTAACTGATAACAAGCATTACACAGTCATATTAGAATATTATGTCCACCTACCTAATAGTGGGAATAACCACCCTTGGCAGTGGTTGCTAGTGTTCGTTCAGTGGTAATACTTGACACTTTCCTCATTGCTCTTGTGTTCATTATAGAGGTTAACTGGTCCACTCTGGTGCATCGATTGCTCTGTAGCACTCATCAGAATTGTTATTCCCTTCTGGCACCACTGTTAAACCATTGGTAGACACTCACTGTAAATACATTTTTACCAGATCAGCTGTACAACATCCCACAAAGTTAGTGGTTTTAAAAGACACTACCACTCTTCACCAGGTATTCTATTCAGTCAAATCACATCCTTTGCCCATGACAATCATGTTGCACTCTGCTACAACTGACTGGTGTGCTCATTTATTTACACACACAGCAAACCCTGTCAAATAGCACACACACACACACAAATCAGAGGTACCATGTAAGTAGTCATTTGCTCAAAGGTACATTTTCATAAATATACCATCAAACGTACATTTTAGCCTCTTTGGGTACAGAATAGTACCTTAACTGGTACAAAAACCATGGGTATAGCAATGGAAAGGTACTCTATTGTAAGGAATAAGCCCAGCGACAAGCTGTTGTTCTTTCTTAAGTACAAACCTGTATTGTAATTTTCTTAGTGTGCATCTGTGATGTCTCAGGTCATGTTTATTCCAAACCAGGGCTGGTCATAATATTATGCATATACTGCAGCTGCTATACTTCAACGTTATTTAGATTGGATTTTATGATGAAAACGTCTGTAATAAACATTTTACACAATATTTCAGTAATAAAATGCGCAAATCATGACAACAATAAAATTAGAGCAAAATGAGTGATTTTCTGGTGTGATGTATTTTCTAGGAACCTGGATAACGCTCTCCCAGAGAAGTGTCTCTAGTGAACACCAAACCTAGGAGACCAAATATGGCAAGTAGCACCTGTCAAAAATCTTTTTTCTCAAAACAACACAACATCTGTCTGGGAAATCATGACAAGAATGAAATGATCAGTTTGGTGAAAAACAGTAGATCATTCAGTCTGTAATTTTCTCAGTGGAAGAGAAAAAAGCAAACATGGCTGATTCAGACAGAAAAAAATAGTAAGGAACACCTACAAACAAATGAAATTGCCCAGGACCCAGTGTACATTTAATCCTGCATGAATGAATAATGCTTTTTTATAAATATTGTTCTTGAGTAGGCTTAATAGGGGCTAATTTAGTTGGACAAGATATACATTAAGTTGCTTTTCACTTCACATTCTTTGTTTTGAAACTAAAGATATTTGAAACTGAATAATCTGTGGTCACATTGTAACAATTAAATTTGGGGAGAGGGCTTCAGATAAGCTTGTGTAAAGTCAGAGTTACACTACGCAACCTTTTCTCCAATTTAACCCCCAGTTCTCAGTCTGGCTGAGCCTGTGCTAGTTCACTCTAGTCTGAAAATTTTTCATCAGTCGGAGTCAACAGTTGGAGAGGAAATTGAATAGTACATCAGGGGTACAGACTCTTTTTTTTGGCCTCCAAATCATGTTTCTGACCCGCTGGAATATATCAAACATTTCATTTTTTTTAATAGACTGAATATAATCTAGTAGTGTAAACTGGCCAGCAACTCAATCTTAATGGGTCCCATCAATAGCCAATGAAAACTGAGCATGAGAAGTAAACACAGGAAGCAGAATAAGGAAAGCATCTGTGCAATGGACCACTACAATGGATTTTTTCTTTCCATCTCAAATAATGTAGCAGCTACATTCTGGCTCTGCTAAATATCCAATACTGCAGCACCATTTAAGGTGGAATGAAATTCATATAAGAACCTAATATATGCTGTGCTACTCACCTCCAACAGATCATACTGACTCCATCTTCCCATCTACAACCTCAACCCAAAGATGTTCTCCACCCAAAGTTATGAACACTTGTTATTTGGGTGTATGAGACATTTTTCCATTCACCATAACAATCAACACAACTCTGGGAAAGATGTGAATTTTAATAATCTGCTACCACTTTAAAAGTTGTGTAGTGTAGGCGTAATAGCAAGAAAGAAAGCTTTGTGCGTGTTTACAACAGCACATAAAACATGGCAGGGCAATTTCTACATGCTACATGATGTGAACCACAGCAACCAGTATAAAAAGAATATCCAACCTGTCATGTACATCTAGACAGCGGAATGGCCAATAGTATCCCATCCATCCATCATCACACCCGCTTAATCCTTATCAGGGATGTGGTTAGTCTCCTAACCCCAAATTAACTTTTGAATGGGCTCTGTTCATGAATCTTGCTGCTATCCAGAGAACTTGCCCTCCTTTGGACCAGTTTTGATTGGAATCAATGATGCATCATGAGTAAAGGGCATTGCACAATGCACAACAAAACGATACAGATAATAAACAAAAGTAACTATTCGCCCCTGGTATTGTGTTCCAGTTTCTCTAAGCCTCTAATGCTAGAATCTTTTCACATTTAGCTTATCGTGTGTACGTCGCCACACTGGACTGATGTTTCTGCACTATGGGGGATGTTTACGGGGCAAAGCTCTCAATGTATTTATATCCTAGTGATGCTCCTGAAATGCAGACGACACCAAAGACACAACAAATGTTTCTTCTGCAGACCACTGCATGCTCTGAGAAGGTCTTTTCTCTACAACTTGCCCCACAGATTGTGTTGAAAAACGTACTAGTCTTTGGTTCTAGCTGGGAATGAACTTTCCAGGTTCTGAAACTGATTTAATTTGGTGGAAATGCACTGAACAGTTCAAAATCATGTGAATAGCATCCGTTCCACATTGATGGAAAAAGCAGGCCTGCAAATTGAGGGTAACCAAAATTGTCCAAAAGTTTTGCAGACTAAATGAATTTTACTGACATTTTATAAAGCCAAATGTGAGTTTGTAGCTGTGTTCTGTATTGTTCAATATGCCTAAGATACTACTGCTAATGATAATTGCACCTGTATGCTTCATCCTCATTCTAAGTCTTCCAGCCAGGAGCCCAATGGATTCCACACCAAACAAGAAGTACAGAGCTGTCCAGCTCTCTCTCTCTCTCTCTCTCTCTCTCTCTCTCTCTCTCTCTCTCTCTCTCTCTCTCTCTCTCACACACACACACACACACACACCTCCACCCCGCCAGCTTCCCCTGTTAGTCACACACTACTACGCCAACACTGCCTCTGGCAACACAGGAGCTATAGCTGGAGCTGCATCAAGTGATTATATACGCTTATTTTCATACAAAACAAAGACACACTGACACACACTTTTACACACACACACACTTCTGTACACACCCACCCACTCAAAGATAGACGTTCTGACTCAATGCATTCAGAGCAGCATTATCATTTTGTTAATGTGTCATTAAAAGTATTATGTACGGATTTATCAATAATTGCTTTTGTTTAGAAAAGCAGCAAGCTACTCTTACTAACCGTGTTAAAGGATATGAATCATGCACGTCTTGATTATGGCTCTTTTCCCCAAATGCTAGCCTACAAATCCATGGCTCATCATTAATACACAGCAGAAAATCTCAACACCCTGGCAGAGGAGCCCTTATCACTCAACACATTATTATTATTCTGCAAGATCTTCTTCACTTAGCTAGGACTACTGTTGGATTTAAATTATGGTCCATGATGAGAGAGTGCAGTAAGGTTATGTTTTTTGCTAGTATGGCATCTCACCAGTTGTATTCTATTTTTCAGTTTAAGTGATACTAAAACAACTTATGACATCCAGAATGGAAAAAAAGTAGATACTCCTGATTCACTTAAGCAAAAATAGGTAAAGCATGCCTTTTTTCTAAATTTTATTCATCTATTTACCTGCAGAATGTACTTACAGGTCAAATTATTAGCAAAGCTCATGAAACAGAATTAGTGATTATTTAGAGAATAAGTGGTAAGATCAAATTTAGAATAGCTAGGTAACATTTTATTTAATGACACAGAAAGTACACAATCATTGACTAATGTGCTTGCACACAGAGGAATCTGACCTCTGCATTTAACCCATCTGTGCAGACAGACACACACACACAAACACACACACACAAACACACATACACACTCTAGAGGGCAATGAGCACACATGCCACCAGTGGGAAGCCCCTATACATGGTACCTGAGGAGCAGCTGAGTTCCAATAATAGTTGAATGATTGAGGATTAGAATTAGATTTATTAGAATCTGTTATATTCATATATACTGTATATTACACAGTTGCATTCATCCCTCCATCCATTACTGTATCCACTTAATCTTGGTCACGGGGTGTAGGATTGGGCATTACAATATCTTAGCTAAACCTAAAACAAGGCACCAAACCATCGCTGGGTAACAGTTGCATTCAATAGATATTTAGTTAAATATTAGTTACAGGCTAACTGAGCATCTATCAATCATTTATAATAAAACATTCAAATAAACAAATGTTTTACACACATCACATTTATTTATGAATTTTTTATTTGTTTCATTTTTTTTTATCAACCTGTTGTTTAGGCATCTGCCTACTGGTTTCCATTGTAACTGTGTGCTAGACATGCTAATGGACTTTGGTGTTGCTGGTGGATGAAGAATGTTAAAACAAGGTCTTCTTTGCCTACTCAAGTGCAAACTATGAATGTCCACTGCTCAGCATTCTGAATGACTATCACTCCCAGTCTCAGCCCTATAGGAGCCCAACACATTGAGGATTAGTGTTCCCCCTACTCCAGCATGATTCTATTCAGCAGCTACTTATTTTATGCTTCATGAATTGAATCAAATCTGTTTGACCCCGCAAAACATAGTGCATGTTGGGAGATCTCCTGAGACTGAAGCTGGGAACCACACTGCTTTGTGTAATGAGACACATTCATACAACAAAAAAATGTCTTCAACAGCTTTTTTTTTCTTCTGGCCCTAATCCAAATAAGGATCTAACCCACATCCTTCTGTTGTGATCAGCTGCTCTAATGCACACATGCAAATGAACATAATTATACTACATTAAGTCTGTACTTATCACTTATTGTAACATATTCTGTTGTATACTGACACATGCACAAATACATTGTACAGCTTGTACGTGGAGAATAATAAGACATTGCAGTTTATTTTGAGCAATGATCACATACAGTGGTGTGAAAAAGTGTTTGCCCCCTTCCTGATTTCCTGTTTTTTTGCATATTTGTCACAATTAAATGTTTCGGAACATCAAACCAATTTAAATATTAGTCAAAGACAACACAAGTAAACACAAAATGCTATTTTTAATTGAAGGTGTGTACATTGAGTACATTGTCTTTAGCCACACCCAGGCCTGATTATTGCCACACCTGTCCTCAATCAAGACATCACTTAAATAGGACCTGTCTGACAAAGTGAAGTCCACCAAAAGATCCTTAAAAGCTACACATCATGCTGAGATCCAAAGAAATTCAGGAACAATTGAGAAAGAAGGTAATTGAGATCTACCAGTCTGGAAAGGTTTATAAAGCCATTTCCAAAGCTTTGGGAATCCAGCGAACCACAGTGAGAGCCGTTATCCACAAATGGCGAAGACAAGGAACAGTGGTGAACCTTTCCAGGAGTGGCCGCCCGCCCAAAATTACCGCAAGAGTGCAGCGGCGACTCATCCAAGATGTCACAAAAGACCCCACAAAAGCATCCAAAGAACTGCAGGCCTCACTTGCCTCAGTTAAGGTCAGTGTTCATGCCTCCACCATCAGAAAGAGACTGGGCAAAAATGGCCTGCATGGCAGAGTTCCTAGATGAAAACCACTGCTGAGCAAAAAGAACTTTAAAGCTTGTCTCATTTTCTCCAGAACACATCTTGATGATCCCCAAGACTTTTGGAAAACATTCTGTGGACCGATGAGACAAAAGTTGAACTTTTTGGAAGGTGTGTATCCCATTACATCTACTGTAAAAGAAACACTGCATTTCAGAAAAAGAACATTATACCAACAGTAAAATATGGTGGTGGTAGTGTGATGGTCTGGGGCTGTTATGCTTTGTCAGGACCTGGAAGACTTGCTGTGATAAATGGAACTTTGAATTCTGCTGTCTATCAAAAGATCCTGAAGGAGAATGTACGACCATCTGTTTGTGACCTCAAGCTGAAACAAACTTGGGTTCTGCAGCAGGACAATGATCCAAAACACACCAGCAAGTCCACCTCTGACTGGCTGAAGAAAAACAAAATGAAGACTTTAGAGTGGCCTAGTCAAAGTCCTAACCTGAATCCTATTGAGATGCTGTGGCATGACCTTAAAAAGGCCGGTCATGCTCGAAAACCCTCCAATGTGACTGAATTACAACAATTCAAAGATGAGTGGGTCACAATTCCTCCACAACGCTGTAAAAGACTCATTGCAAGTTATTGCAAATGATTGGTTGCAGTTGTTGCTGCTAAGGGTGGCCCGATCAGCTATTAGGTTTAGGGGGCAATCACTTTTTCACACAGGGCCATGTAGGTTTGGATTTTTTTAAATTTATAATCAGTTTCTGTTATGTTCATTTGTGTTTTACGATAAAAATTTACTTACACAAATAATAATTCCCTCTTTTTTTTAGGTTTGGATGTACCGGGACACACTTTTTCACTAACGGGGGATTTGGATTATCGACTAGCCCGGTGGGAATCGTCG